>JALIZH010025879.1:0-35182 GCA_030522465.1 Rhipicephalus appendiculatus | reverse complement strand
GCACAATTGCTCACAGTAGTCTTTATGCAGGAGATTTGTACGATGGAGTAAACTCAGCTTCGAAAATTCGTGTCAGCACCCGTAGCTTGGCAAGCTCACTCTCGAGCCGGCACACTCATATTCACTCAGACAGTGACTCCGGGTGAGTAATATTTTGGCGAATGTGATTTTGAGTGAGGTTGACAAAAATCTCATTTAATCTGAGGGTTCGTGAGCCCTAAGCGCAGTATAAATTTTTAAGTGAGTTTGAGTAAGCACCACATGGTCCTATCTATTCAGCTACTACTAAAATCCTTAGGTCAGCTCACATTTACTCTCACGTCTACTCACACATAGTTCAAGGCACTAGTGTCCATACGCCACCTCAATATTCCTTTATCAGAGGCGTGAGCTACTTACGGAAGGGTAGTGAAAGGGGGTTGGCTTGTACTTAACCCGCAATATCTTCCAAGGGAAGTTCGTGATAAACTTATATTATGTAAGCCCCGTGCTTCATGAAAACTTCCTTACAGGGTTACAACCACTGATTAATCGCATTTGAAGGTACGAGATCAAAAGGTGCTACGTCAGCAACGACCGCCTCCAGTTGAGAAAAAATTTAGTGAGTCTGAGTCCGAATGAATCCGGTGGAAGAAAATTTTGGTGAGTCTGGGTCGAAGTGATTCCTAGGTGAAAATGTATTTCTTGAGTGAGTCCGAGTGACGCCCACATTTTTTGCCGGCTTATGTCACCGCCTCTGTAAAAAAAAAGAGAAATTTTAGTTTATATTTTTTAGTTGTTTTCACAAAGACTTGTGCACTCAAGTAAGGTGCACTCAACTAAGATGACTGGAAGGCAAGGGCCATCTTCTTTTTTCTTCCCAGTCGGTATAATGATCCTGCCTCGCTGCCCTACAAAAGCTATCTGCATCTAACATGCTTTTCCACTGCCTCCGTGATCGGCGCAACTTTGACCAAGCTACACTGTTATGTGATGACGGCACCATGTGAAGTCACAATACGTCACAATGACGTCATCAATGTAGGCAATCTGTGACCTCAGGATGATGTCTTCACTAGATCATGACTTTTTGCCTCGGTCCTGTTGACGCCGCCGACGCGGGACGCCGGCCAATTTCCGCGTATGATGGGACGTCTAAGACCTTCGCCTTAAAGGGGCCCTGCGACACAATTTGAGCATGTCTTTTTCATCGGTTCTTCTAGTACTGTGGAATGCATCGATATCGTTGCGCAAGTGGCAACGCCGAAATCGAAGCTGTTATAATTTTAATTCACCGGATAAACTACCTTGATTTCGAACTATGGCGACACACATCGGCTATTTCTGTTACAGGAAGTGGCGTCATGTCATGTGACAGTGACGACAAAGACCGTTCGTTTTTGATTGGCTTGACGCGACACGTGACGTGCAGTATTCATACGGTGGTAGCTAGGCCGTACGAGTGAATGCTAAGAACAATAAAAACCCTTTATATACTTTCTCAGAAAGAAATAACTTCTGTTTCTAAATGACGTGTTTTCAGAACAACGAAACCAACACTAGGTGTCCGGTGCAACTAGGTGGGGGAGGGGGGTGGAGGACGATGCATTCCGGTGTTTTGCTTTTTGCGGTGTTGTCGTGGTGGTGTGCACTGCTGATCGTTCATCGTACCTAAAATCTGCTGCTTGGTCTTTCGGCGAAAGTACATTGTAGTGTAGTGCCACACCCGTGTAATCGCCTGCGTGCGTGCGCATTCGATGCGCAGTTGCTAGTTGCGCGAGCAGTGGCAACACTCCTGCTGGTTTATCGTTTCACCGGCTGCCAGCGAGCCGGGCAGCACGGGCTGTTCGGGAAGGAACAAGCTGTTCCGTCACCAGGCATGTTGGAGTCGTCGTCCGCTTTGTAGAGCGATCCTCCGAGACGAAGAAGTATTTTCTTGACGTCAGCCGGAAACTTCCGACACCATATCGCGTTACTGCCACCGTGTCGGGGCAGACGCGCAGGAGAAGAGGCAAGCGTTCAAGCCCCAAACCAAAAAGCCCCCCCCCCCCCCCGTTTATTGTGCGTCTCTCTTTTATAGCCCCCAGTGGGTGGAGCCGTCCCCGGCGTCTCCAGGCGCCGCAGCCGTCCTCGAACGCGGGCGTCGCTGGGTCGCATTGCAGACCACGTCGATGCGCGTTTCTCGAAGCGCTGGTCGCGTTCGATGCAACGCCACAGTGTGCTCCTTGCACTTCACTGCTAGCGCCTAACCAGGGTAACGACGCCGTCAAAAACAGCAGTAGCAAGGTTCTGTGTGAAGGCCACCATGAGGTGACATTTCCGGTAGGTCTTTATGAGACGCGCGCGCTGATTGGAAACGGCCTTTGACGTCAGCGGGAGAGTGAAATACGAAAGGGAACGTTTCTCGTCGTCGTCTGCTCGAGTTTTGAACTTTGAGGACTCATAACTTAACTTCTCGGGCACCAATACGCATCATTCTTGTTGCATTCGTCTCGGCATTCATTACTATACGCGTTCCGGTGCTAAATAAGGCGGTCGCAAAAGTGTCGCAGGGCCCCTTAAATAAAAATTTCTCAAAGGGGCCATGACACGGCCACCAAACAATTTGCGCTTTTCAGCAAAAACTTGAAGTAGAGGGTCTATTAGGCATTTACAGATTAGAAAAGTGGGCCGCAAAAGAATAATTTAGTGCGGAACAAGCCCTAAAAGTCGCCGGCTGTAAACCCCGTCCACTGTCGGCGACCGCCTTTTTGCCATGGCACATGGGACGTCATGTGCAGCAAGGAGCGGAGCCGTCCTCTTCTACAAAAGCTTCAGCCGCTGAAAATCATTCAGTTTCAGTGCCAAGCTGAAGAACGCTAAAATACCACGATTTCACGCGCAGCTGACCACGGAACAATATCGTTCGCCGCAATGCAGATGCTTGCACAGACAGCTTCTTCTAACGTCACGGTTCGCGAGTGTGCCAGCGTTGCCCGAGTTTCAGGCCGCTCGTGTGCTTATAAAAACATTCAATTATAAATTAAGTGCTCGACCCAATGCCCTAAAATTTCACCAGTTTATTAGCGACTGAACAAGGATTAACCCACATAACACACATTATGATCAAAAACTGGGTGTCATGGCCCCTTTAAAAGTCCCTTTCACCACAGAAAAGTAACCTTGCTGATGATATCAGTGTTATACGTGCAAAACACGCCATTTGTAGCGTTGAAGGGGTCAAAGATTAAGTAGTTTACATACAGATAATTCAAGGTACGAGCTTAGTACGGAAAAAGTATTACTATGCACATACGAACAGTTTGCAACTGATAATTAAGACCAGATATTATATAACTTATCGTACCCTCCTTTTTTTTTTTTTTTGAGAAGAGTAGCAGTCTATATCGACGAAGAAGACGAAGAAGCGCACTGCAGGTCTTGGCGGCGGATAACTGCGGAGGACGCCTGATCTCGTCGAAGTCCTCGGAGGACAGCTCGCTAGTGGGCGCCTGGTAAGGGCAGGCTCGAGCGACTAGCGACACCTCGACAAGGACCCTCCGCGGCGTCAATCATGAGCAAGTCGCGGTGAGTGCGAGTGCCGAAACTGCTTGAATTCTAAATCAAGAATCGTTAGTGTGCGGTTACCTTTTGAAAAGGCGATTTAATTGAGGAAAGTTTCTTTTGATTGTTCTGGCACTGGTGCGTATATTCTGCTCGGAGGAAGTGGTTCGCATGGTGTCGGCGACGTAGACAAGGCGATTATATAACAAAGATGACTTCAATAGGCAGCATGATGCGGCATTATTAAGCAATCGTGCACCAGTACGCCCAGAACAGCTACCAAAGTACGTCGCTACTAGATTGTGTAACCCAAGGTTGCCAGATTAAGTGCAGTCTCACAGCCTATCGTGAAAGAAACCAGCTATCTCTCACGACGTAGAAAAAGAAAGACGGCGACACAGGACAGTGTTTCAAAATACTGAAAGCTGGGTCTTCTTGGTGTTACATTGTGAAGCGAACTAGCCGGCGTCTTGATTGTGCGAGCTTTTTTTTCGCAATTTTGCACCTACAAGCCTAAGTTTTTAGCACTTAAATGCGACATTAGTTTTAATATTTTGATAACCTATGTCCACTGCTGTTCGAATCCTTCTCCCGGTGATTTCAAATTAAACCTGTTGTGCGCGTGCTGATTTGGTTAGTGACTCCAAACTTGAATTTATCATACCACTTAACTCTCTGCTGTCCACGGCTGCGTTTCCGAGTCCTTGGTATTTCTTCCTTTTACGCGAAGTAAGGGGTCTCAAACACGCGCCCCGCGGACCTTTGCCCAACGGCCCGCGGCCCGCAAACGACTGTCTTCATGCCACATTTTTTTCTGCCTAATGAGTGTATTAATGAGCTACACAGACATGACTGGTCCCAATCATTTTTTTTTTCGTGATACACCCCAAGCGCACAGAATATGCTCAAACATAACCGCGAAATGAACGCTCGAAATGTACGAATTGGTCCAGATTTTAGTTATCCTGGTGATCAGTATCGATATGTTGTTGGAATGCTGACGTGAAATGCTCTTCTGAAGTCACCTATATATTCGGTTTGGGAACCGCCATCTTTCAAATGGCAACGTTAGCTGACATCTTGTATAGACTCCACACTCCACCGTCCTCCCGCTCTTACCTTCGTGACTGTCCCGGCCCTAGCGGAACTAAATTTCGTGACTGCGGCCAGCCAGTTGAGGTGAGCTTAAGACCCATGCTTTAACTTAACACTGGAAAATTTGTTCTTTGCATCAAGTGGCCAGCTTAGGTTCACCTTCTAAATGCGAAGCAATTCTTTGCGTACTGCAAGCACTTTGGCGTTTCTATCTACGTATCTATCAATCCATCTATCTATATAGCCGCCTACGTCTGAGTGCTCTCGTGATCGCCTCCTTATACTGAGGTCGACCAAAGTTAGTATGGGAGGTTAAGAAGATTTGAAGAATATGTCTGGCTGGTCGTGACTTGAATAACGTGAAAATCCCGTCGCGCACCTCGTCGAACTCATCTTTCCAGACACGTGTGGCTCTACCCGTATACCACGGGCCGCTGTATGCGGGTATGCGCCACAGGTGTTCGACAATTTATAGCTACCCAAGAACGGCAAGGACAGACATTGCTAATTTTAATGCGAGAGCGTTAAGGAAAACTGACTACGGCAGCGTTGACCCGTCGAATGCAAAGAATAGAAATCAAAGCCCTGGAAGGAATCGAACCCAAGCAATCTGCGTGGCAATCAAGTATTCTACCACAGAGCCACGTCAGGTCCCGAAAAATAAACTTCACCCTGCGCGTAAATGGGAATGACGTTCGAGTTTCTATTGCAAGCTGAAGCCAGCGTACATTCCTTACAACGAACAAGGAAATAACAGTGCGCCTAGAAGAGCCCATCTAAAACCCGCAGCCAGCTGCTGTCCCTACCCGCCGTGGGCGTCGCGTACGCCTCACAGATTTTCACAAACCCTGGGGGCTCTCCATTCCGTGTGGTGGGAAGGGGGGGGGGGGGGGTGATGTGGTGACACACAATGCGCCTATTCCGGCGCAGCCTCCACCTCGCTATCATTCAGCCCGGAGGGACATGCCTACACGCTGCCGAGAAAACACAGCGCCACGGCAGCTTCACGTGAAGTATACGTCATCGGAAGTGGCTACAAAAATAGGCTGCCCCGCTTGGAAGATCATTGGTTTCGCTATTCAGACGCACGTATCGACGATATACTCGTCCGCTGCTGCTGCCTACACAGTAAAAAATGTATGTTAAAATAACATAGAATTTACAGGTATTTTCTGTTTTACCTACATGAAATTTCTTGGATTCGGCAAAAATGGATATTCTGTTTTTGAAATGATGTAATTTGTCAGTTCAACCCCGTAAACAAATAGTTTCTGTAAATATCAGAGCCACTTCGTGATAAATACCAAACGTTCTTAGATTTTACATGCTCTTTCACAGAAAAGTTATGTTAGAGCTCTCAAGACCTTGGGCGTCACATCAATTCGCCTAAAAGTTTTCTATCGTGCTTCATCCGCTGCAAAAGTGCGACGCTTTGTAAAATAAAAGCCTTCTCTAGGGCAAAGCGTGAACTCGATATTGACCATCTTGCAAATTAGTAAAATTCAGACTTCGAGAAAAATTAATGCCAAACTCGACAAATACCAGATGCATGTCGGCGGTCGTGTGATGTGCCTTCTGTTGAGAGGTTCTACTGTCTACATGGTAATGCCAGTAATGCACGCTGAGAAGGAAATGAAAGGTGTTGGGAATGCCGCAAAGCATTGCGGATTCTGGACGCCATTGAGAATAAAGCGTGCACTACTTTATTATTTGAACTTGGTACTAGGAAGAGAAAATTTCTATTGAATAACAGAAAAAATGTGTGCAAATACAAAAAGCCTGTTTTCTGGGAAGAAATTAGAAACGAAGAATCTCTGTAGAAAAGCAGAAAAGTAATAACAGAGAATGTACGCAAAACTACAGAAAACTACTAATACAGAAAACAGACAAGAACAGAACTGTTCTGTCACTAAATTTGCCATTCGTTTTCTGTTTTTCTCACGGGATTTTTTTTACAGTGTAGTCGAATAAACAGTTGTTCATTTTGGTGTTGGGATTCATCCTTCAGTGGACTTGACATCCCACACCTCCCATTTCATTTCATCACTATGCACGCCGCACTTTCTACCCTGAGGGTGCTGCATATTCTTGCCCAGTTTTCCGAAACTTTCTAAGGCCAATGAAGTTCCACTTAACGCCAGCTAACTACTCGAGTAGTTGCGCTAGTCCAGCTACAGCTGTGAAGGTTCGTGTGTTCAATGTCAGGTTCAATTTAAAGGGGCAGCTCGATCAGATCGAGTAACTATTAGCACCCTTCGCGGCGCTACAAGTCCAACAACCGCCGTGGCCAGATTTCCCGCACATACTGGTGACTCAGGTCCAAGGTCCAACTGTAATCGTCACGTGGGGTGTAATGGCCGAATACTTCACCACGGCGGCCGATTTCTGACCTGGTGAGGGAGCGAGTGGTAGAGAGGTAGCAGAAAAAGTTCACCTGTAGTGGTACATCACATGTTCTAACGCCACACTACCGGGGAAGTTCTAGATATTCATTCATTCATTTCATTTTATTTTACCCTCAAGACTGAAGAATTACAGAGGGGACTTTTTAACAATACATACAAAAGTAAAACAAAACAAAGCAGCAAAAGTGGCTAGTTAACCCAAAGAATAACTGGTTAATTAAGTCCGAGAGTGATGATATGCGAAATGGCCGAGCGAAACTTTGAGTGGTCCTTGATAGAAACAATCGTGCCCGGGAAGGTGGTTCCATTCTTGAGACGTCCTGGGAATAAATTCTTCGTGACAAGTTCTGGTATAGCTGTGCATTATTCCAACCTTATGGACATGATCAATGCGAGATGAAATGTAAGAAGGGGATGATATAAGGTTATCACTCAGGTAGGAATTGTATAAATATTAGTTATGGAATAAAGCAAGGCGAAAACACTTACATCGGGATGAGAAGGGAGGAAGTAGTAAGGAGTTTTTCATGGAAGTTACGGTTGATGTTCGGCTGTAATTGCTATAAATGAAACGCGTGGCATTATTTTTTGATTAGTTCAAGCGATTGAATATTGGTTGCGGAATGCGGGTCCCAGATGGATGCTGCGTAGTCCATTTTACTTATTATATAATGAGTGTTTTATATAAGATTAATTTTAATGAGGAAGGAGCAGAAGAGAAATTTCGCCGGATATAACCTAACATGCGGTTAGTATTGCTAATTAGCTTATCAATGTGTAAGGACCAGGAAAGTGTCGAGGTTATGTAGGCGCCAAGGTACTTGTAGAATGTTACGGCTTCTAGGGGAATGTTATTAGGATAACAGATAGGCGGAGGAATATTGTTACGAGTTACACGCATTGTTTTACATTTAGTCGCGATTAACCATACGTCACAGCAGTTAGAGATATCGTCCGGCACAGAATTGTTATCGTTGTTATCTGAGATTTCGCGGAGGATAACGCAGTCATCTGCGAAAAGATAAATGTTAGCGGAAACAGCGTTTGGTAAGTCGTTAATGTAGATGAGGAAAACAAGAAGGCCTAAAACTGATCCCTGCGGCACACCAGAGTCCACAGGGTTAAATGAAGATGTATGACCATTTGATGCAACGTACTGTGACCGATTTAAGAGGAAATTTTCAAGCCATGGAAGCAGGTTAGGGACAAGACTAAGCTTACTAAGTTTAAAGAGAAGAAGTTGGTGACATACTTTGTCAAAAGCCTTGGCAAAGTCGAAAAAGACAGTCAGCGAAAGAACCTTTGTCAAGAATAAGATGGAGGCTGTGAGTAAAAGAAAGAAGTTGTGTTTCGCAAGACAAGTTTTTACGGAAACCATGTTGTGCTTTCGTGAAAAATGAAAAACTGTCTAGGTGCTTTGCTAAGTGTGAATACAGAATATGTTCAAGAACCTTGCAGGCAATGCTGGTGAGGGAGATGGGGCGGTAGTTGAGGGGTGAATTTCTGCTGCCGGACTTGTGAATCGGGACCACCTTCCCGACCTTGCAGTCAGCAGGTAGCTGATGGGTGTCTAAGGATTGCTGAAAGATTCTTGAAAGTAGAACAGATGAATAAACAACAGTACTTTTCAGAAATTTTGCATTAATTAAATCAGCACCAGGACTTGATGACAACTTGAGACCTTTAATTACATTTTCGATCCCAAGAGGCTCAATGATAATAAAATCCATAACAGGGTACTTGGAACACTCAAGATTAGGAAGCACAGGTTTAGAAAGTACGACAAAGTTGTTAGAGAAAGCAGAATTAAGAAGCTGGGGGGCATACACCATCAGGTACCGGTTAACCGGTGGAATCGATCAATGCTACGGAATTGTCACTGGAAGGGTTTATAACTCGCCAAAATATTTCGGGGTCGTTTGCAAGCATTGTCTCAGGGTGTGCACGTGGGATGCCTTTTTGGCAACTTTTATTGCCGCTATATAGGCGCTGTTTGCCTCCTTGTAAGCATCCCATTTCGAAACCAAACCACTTTTTCTTGCAATTCGACACATTCGCTTTTTTGTTTTGTTAGAAAGCCTTTTTTAACTGGGCGTTGAACCAGGGATTCTTAACATTACAGGATATTTCACTCGAGGGGACAAATTTGTGTGTCAGCTCAAGTATTTTATTTTTAAACATAATCCAGTTGTCGTCTACCGTGCGATCATCAAAATGGTTGAAAATGGGATCAAGGAAGCTAGCTAGCTCAGCATTAATGTCGTCAAAGTTCGCCTTATCATAATGATAAATTAACTTTTTTTTCGGCAGTTGGTTTTAACGCGGGAAGTAGTAAGTTGAACGAGAGACCAAAGTGATCACTTAAGCCTGGTATGCATGCAACATTGGCCACTATGTCAGGATGAGAACATAAGAATAGGTCGATGATGTTAGCGGCGTTGTTTGAGATCCTTGTTGGTTTCAATACTAACTGTGTCAGTGAAAATAAGGAGCACAGATCAAGGAATTCCTTACATTGTGAAGAGAAACGATTACAGCGTGGAGGATCAGTATCCCAGCATTTGTTGGGAAAGTTGAAATCCCCGAATAATATACTGGGGTTAGAAGGGCACCACAAAGTAAGTGTGTTTAGCACATCATGAAGCTCAGCAGTGAACTCGGGTGGGTAAGAGAGAGGACGGTAGCAAACAACTATCGTGATTTTACGGTGACCAACAACGACGCAAGCGCACACAACTTCAAGGTCACGCTGAATGTTGACGTGATGGCACTGTAAAGATTTAGAAGTAGCTAGTAGAACACCTCCACCCTGACGAGCAGTGCGATCGCAACGAAACATACGAAAACGTTACAAGTCAAAGATTTCACAATCTTGCACATGGGAATGTAGCCACGTTTCGGTTAAATCAATGATATTGGCATTACAGCTATCGGCGAGCGAAATAAGCTCTTCGCGCTTGTTTATCACACTTCTAGCGTTTGCAACAAGCACTTGAAGCTTGTGCTGTTAAAGGTGCGCCACTGCCCCTCGTGCATTCCTACATAGGAGGGCGATTACGCGAATTGACAGGTCCGCTTGCGCGATCCGGAACACGACTTTGAACCCGCTTAACGTTGTCACTTGTTGGGTCATACATAAAACATTGCTTATGAATGAAGAGTTTGTTAAAACGTAGTTTTGAGTGATGAGGAATCAGGCTGGTTTTTACCGAATTCCAGAAGCTTTTTCCTAGCGAGCCTTGTAGCCGGCGAGTAATCCTCGGATACTGATATGTTGTTACTTTTCAGCATACTGCGCGAAGAAAGTATGCTTTCCTTAACTTTAAAGTTTGATAGCTTCATAATGACAGGGCGGCATTTTGCGTTCGAAAAACTCCCGATTCGATGCGCCCGTTCATCCGAATTTGGCGGCAACACATTTCCCATCGCAGACGATAGCGCTTCGAGAGTTTTCTGTTCAGTATGGAGCCACGACTCACGGGAATCGGGTATGTCATACAAAATCAAGTTATTCCGCCTGGATCTGTCCTCCAAGTCGTCCAAGCGCGAGACTATGCTGTCCTGCTGCTCTTGCAACCACTCAGTCCTCTCTTGAATTGTTGGCAACATCTTTGCAAACAGTGTCTAGTGCTTCAGATTTACTTTCGAGCGACTCAAGACGGCCAAAAATGTCAGTTAGCTTTGTTTCGAATGCGTTCTGGCTGGTTTTCACAGCTCTCATATCTGATTTCAGCTCTGTCTGACCTTTCGCTTGTTCAGCACTCGCCTTCTGTATGTCTTTAAGCATTAGTAAGACAGTGCTCATCTGATCAGCTTGGGATTCTGGGACACTGTTCGAGGAGGGTGCGTCCGCTGGCGATTTCTGCCCCTTAGGCCCCGGGTTTTCCTCGACATCATCGCATTGTAATAACATCAGCGCTACATCAAGGCAATCACAAACAGTGGCATATAAAACAAGTGGGCATGGGAGCAGCAAAAGGGAGTGATTATCACTCCGTTTAGCGTAAAGAGCCAAATAGTTACGCACCTGCGGACCGAAGAAAAGTTGCGCATGAGGCATCGTGCCACGGGTGCTGCTCACATGCCCACTCTTGGGTGCCTGCATATTGGGTGCCTTGCGCATGCATTAACAAAAGTTATTGACCGTTCTTTTCTGAGGCAAGGCTCCGCATGTCTTCCCGTCTTCGCGGAAATGTGGGCTTCTGTTTCAGCTTCGCAGAAGCTCATATGGCTCTATGAAACAAGAACTGGTCCGGCAATCTAGTTTACAGAGTTTCGGCCTTGATATACTTGTTATTGATATGCAAGTGCATGTCGTCTGTATTCCTTTTTCATTCACACGCCTTTATGCGAAGATAAGGCTTCGCGCAAATGCTACCTGCACTTTTCTAGCTATGCCTGCGCCCTTCCTAGTGTCGACTGCTGCGTGCGAAAGTAACGTATTTATGTAATAAAATGGACGACATTCAATTAAGTCGGCTACTTTCTCGAGAACTTGTGGAGATTTTGTAGGAGCTACATCTGGAGGTACTTGTGGCCGTGAATTCAAAATAACAAATATGTATACTTGTAAAATTGGCTGTGAGCCTTTTCTGCATACATCGATTTTTTTTATCTCTTCACAGGATCAACGTGGACATCAGCTCGGAAACGCGAGTGAATGTCACCAGAGGCAGGCAAGTGTCACATCTTGTTTTCGGTTGTTATCGCGTTCACTTGGCGCTTTGAGATACTGCAGCTAAAGAGGGACTCACGCTGTGAGTGAGGTACTCCACTTACACAAACACTTATGACACAATAGTACGCGCAGCATATTGCAACTTTTAGGAAATTAGTGCGTAGATATAAAGCACTTGATACGAAACACGCCAGTCGGTCCGTGTGTAGTTCGGTGGGTAAATTACTCAGGCAGTCTAACCTAATTAGACAGTTCCATTGCAAATAAGGAATTATTACAGCTTTAGAGGAAACTGCCGATGTGCACTAGCAGCTGCATTTACGCTTTCTCAACGAGCATTTTTCACCTATTCTTGAATATTATTCGCACTAGTAGGCTGAATATTTAGTCAGCCTTCCGTATAGGTTTATATTAAGACCAGCCGCACTTCTTGGGAAAAGCACCTTTCCATGTCAGTTGGCAATGACGGAATAGCGCGGCGCTGTGTTCTCAGCGGAAGCCAACCGGACATGCGCCCAGTGACGCCTCCGATGATGTACCAGCCAATGCCCGGAGCCGCCCAGCAACCCCAAATGATGTTCGTGCCCCCTCCGTCCCCTCCACCCATGATGGTGCCCATGATGCAACCAATGGGACTGCCGCCGCAGCAGTTCATGCAGCAGCCTCCACCCATGACGTTTGCGCCGCAGCCACAGATGGCGTTCGGCCAACCGCCTATGATGTACGGCCAACCCGGGCCAATGTATGCTAGCACAAGGTAGGCAGCCCTCGGACATGCTAAAAAAAATCATACTTGCTCCTAGCTAGTTGCGTGGCGCCATGAATTAGCCGATGCTTGACTTTCATCTCACGTCGAAGACACTTGTACTTGATATGAAATACCGAGCAGAGGCGAAAAAATAAAAATTACCTTCGGTAAATTATGTCTTGTTTAGCAGCTGGAAAAAAAATTGGCGAATAATATGGAGCACGTTTGCGTGCTATTATTTAGTGGACCTATTCGGCTTAATGCTGGCTGTCGTTTACGATTGGGTAGAGATTGGCAGTCGTTTAAGGAATGCTCAAAAATGCGTACGTGCTCTAGCAAAAGCATCCTCTTTTAAGAAACATATCGACCCGTATGAAGCACAAGCGCCTACGATTACGAGTGAAAAACAGCGCTATCAAGACGGGACAAGAAAAGACAAGGGACCACGGCGCTAAAAAACAAATGTGTTCACTAGTGGCCATTTGTTGACTATGGCCATTTGACTGAAACAAATGTGGCCATTTGACTGACTATGGCATGTCTTTTTTTTTAATTGTTCTTGTTTGTACTTGGTTGCTGGCTTTTTCTTCTTTTTTTTACTTGCTTTTTTTTTGGGGGGGGGGGGGGGGCGCTGTGCCATCGTGTGACTGCTGAGAGAATGTGAGGGGGAGAGGCCACAACCGGCACCGTTCCAGGGGGCACTGACGGACGTTGGACACCGCGAGTATGAGACATTAAAGGCTTTCGCCTTAAAGGGACCCTGAAACGGTTATTTGAAGCTTTGTCAGCGTTTAGGCTAGAGCATCATCGAACCATTGGCACCACAAATTTAGCGGCACTCCGTGTACCAAGGCGGCTACGGACAATTATATCATACCCTCCTTCTCACCCCTGCCTTGCCTCCTCAACTCATGAGACACGCTGGCATCGCTGGCGATCGCATAGCTCACGTGAGCACACTCGACGATTTGAGCTTCACCCAGTGATGACCTCCGAGATTGCACGCAAACAGGTTGCGTCCAATCTCGGAGACCATAGCCCAGTGCTCCCGGCAGCATGCAGGCCGTCTGGCAACAGAGACATCGCGGAGTGGTTGATATCTGCTCCGACAGGCGCCGCCACCTTACCAGCCAATTTTTCGTGCGCGCACACCGCAGCCAATCAGGTCCAGCAGCCCCGGTGACGTCGTGCGCACACTGCATGCCGTTCTCGGAAAGGGTGGTTGAAAACGCGTTGGGCTGAGCCGCGGTGATCTGCAGCGATTCGCATCTTTATAGCGTTGTAATAAATTACACAATGTACGCAGAGAGCTTAAATTAGTCTGTAAATGAGCCTTAGGAGTCGATCTACTGGCCCGATGTGTTTGTACAAAATCGTCAAAACCGTTTCAGGGTCCCTTTAATAGATCGCTGCTATAACGCCGGAACATGCATGGGGCGTGGTTGAGCCTAACGCAGCGTGCTGCGGAGCATAGAGTCGCTGGTTCGAATCCCGGTCGGGTGCTTCGGAATTTTTTCTTCTGATTTATTTTTTTTTCTTGTGACAGTATATATATGCATACATATACATATCCGGGACATGAAGGTGTCGGCAAAAATCCGCCGAGGTTGTCCATATAATTGCTATCGCAACTACAAATTACGTTTTCATTCCACAGCCAAGATGACATCCCATTGTTTTGAAATTGAAGCTTCGCGAGAGCATGAATTCTATCACCTGGACGTGCTAGCTTAAACGACGTTTTCTTGCTTTGTAGACATATTGGCGACATCACCACACGTATTAATTTTCCCACGATAATGAACAGTACAGTAATTCGGACAGTAATTCACGCTACGAAAGTCTTCTGCATTATAACGCGCATGCTGCGCCCCGCGGTGTTTAAAATCACTAAATGCTCAATGTAAGCAAATCCATCTGACACATTCGGAAGGCACTTGGGTTCTTTCAACAACAGCATCGATAAAAAAAGCAAAGTGCCTTCCGAGTGTGTCAGATGGATTTCCCTATATGTTTATACATTGCATTAAAACATCTTTAACTACTCTTGAGCAACAGCAATGATAATTTTTAAAGTATCTCTTAAGTAAAGCTTTGATTGCCATGCATTAATCTCCTTTATGATGGCGCGTAACGAAAAAGGTATACGGAGGTGTCGTGTAATAAGAAATGTCTTCAAAGTTATTGTGGCTGAGAATTGGACATTATCATGACATGCGCATTCAACATTCGACGGGATCTCACCAACTGTGCTTTTTCTTTGTCTTTTTTTCTTCTTCTCGTCTTTCTCATGCGTAGCCAAACGATGATGCCCGTGGATAGAGGCACACGCTACATTAAACTTATTCAAAAGTAAGTACATTTTTCTATTACTATTTGACTTTGGCGCGAGCAGTCTACAAGGATGAATTTTAGATGCTTCCCTCTTTCCTGTAATGAAATATTGCTTTTTAATGCGTGAGCATTTCTATGCGGACTAAACAAGAGAACTAACCGACCGTCCCTCGGTCACTTAAGATGATAATCACCGAAAAAAAAAATCAATGAATACGACAAAATAAATTTTCTTAGTAGAGCTAGGTTTTAACTCGGGTCTCCACAGATCGAAGGAAAGTGTCTTAACCAGTGGAATTTTTTTTTAACACGAAAGTGTTTTATGCCGGGGGGCCACCAAGATTTGAGTGACGTATTTCCGTCACGGAAATGACGTCGAAAAAATACGCGTGATCACAAGACAAAGAAAAGAAGGTCCGTCAACGGGAGTCGAACCTACGACCTCTTGGTCTGCGACAAGAGATGCCGGGCACGCTATCCACTGCGCCACAATCACATACTCTCTGGGCTTTAAAAAAAAGCCTTTTATATCTACCACTGTCTTCTCACAGTGCTCTTGCTTAAGTGAAGTAATGTGGTATGACCGTGAAATGCACGATTAGTTCCTTCAAAGCGTCATTTCTACGCGTCCGTGCCATTCGGCGCGTTTCGAATAGAAAAAGTGACATTTTTTCAACGCATCAACACACTGCCAGGTAGCGACCTTACCCCTAGCATCGGGCTCGCTCAGAGCATCTGTTCATACCAAAAATAGCTCTGCAACGCGCGAGAGCGTCGCGTAGCCGTAGCTCCGCGTTCCGCGAAAAATCGCAGCCAGCCAACGGAGAAGACACGAGGCGCGTTGCGTTTCAAGTTAGGCATGCCCTCGCAACACTCCGTACCACGTCGGCTCCCGGCCCCGACCGCGTTCACAACAAATTACTTAGAAATCTTGACCCTATTTCAATTAAAGCATTGACTGAGTACTTTAACCACTGTTTTGACACGGGCACCCTTCCACCTTCGTGGAAAGATGCCAGAGTCATATTTGTACCCAAACCAAACAAAACTCTCCAAATAGAAAATCTGAGACCCATTTCCCTAACATCGTGCCTCGGAAAGACTATGGAGCATGTTATGCTTGCACGCCTCCAGAGACACGTGGAGGATAATGGGCTACTGCCTTCACAAATGATTGGCTTTAGAACCTCACTGTCGGCACAAGACGCAATGCTTCGCCTTTAACACGACATTATAACTCCTAACCAGAGTGAGGATACACAGGCAATCCTTGGTCTGGACATACATGGAGCATTCAATAACGTAGCCCACTCAGCTGGCCTCAACCAAACTTCTTGTGGCTCTAAAATGTACTCTTACATCAGCAGCTTCCTCACAGACCGCACAGAAACATTAACATTCGGACCAGAACACTCCTCACCTTATACACTAGGCAGCTTCGGCACGCCTCAAAGGTCAGTGCTCTCTCCCATCCTTTTTAACCTGGCTATGCTACCTATACCCACCGCTCTTCAACGTATCCCCGACTTAAACTTTTCCATCTATGCCGATGATAACACCTTATGGGTGAAAGGAGGCTCAGATGGACACATTCAAGACACACTACAAACAGCTGTAGACATAATAGCAGCACTGACATCTCAGATGAATCTCTATTGTACCCCAAGTAAATCAGAATTACTCCTTCTACCAACTCACCGTCGAAACAAACACGTTCCAATGATCGAAGTTTGCATTAATGGGTGCCTTATTCCTCGAGTCTCACGCATTCGTGTGCTAGGTTTATTTATCCAAAACAACCGACTTAATACGCACACACTCGAAACCTTACGCAATACCGTTGAAAACACTCTAAGACTGATAGGAAGAATCTCAGGTAAAAACGGAGGGCTCCGGGAGTTCAGAGCTGCTTCGTCTAATACAGGCTTTTGTGATCAGTAAAATAACATATACTATCCCTTACCTTCACCTTAAACCAGCCGAGGAGGACTTCGTCAACACCCTCCTCCGCAGAGTTTACAAATACGCACTAGGAATTGCGTGTAATGCCTCTAACGCACGACTCCACCAGACAGGAGTCATAAATACCCTATCAGAAATCAGTGAAGCCCATTTAACAGCTCAATATATACGCTAGGCTCGCGACCACTAGCGCAGGCCGTCACATTTTATCGTCTACCCGCATTAACTTTACTCAATCACCAATGCTAAATATAACATTCCCCACCCCATACAAAACCTGTTACTCATACCACCCCTTCCTAAAAACATGCACCCCACTTATCAATGCAAACGTCGAATACAAAGAGCAAAAGCTCTTCAGAAAAAATGGCAAGGAGCCAAAGACGTGCTTTATGTCGATGCGGCAGAATACCCATCTTCCTCATCCTACGCCCTTTCTGCTGTCGATTCCAACGGCAAGGTGCTCACAACGGCATCCGTCACTGCCAACTCCTCGGAGGAGGCAGAGGAGGCTGCCATCGCATTAGGTCTATCCATCCCCGATATCACTATGATTGTTAGTGATTCCAAAACTGCCATACGTAACTTCAGTGCAGGTCGCATCTCACAAACTGCCCTTTCAATTCTTATAAACATCCTCCCACGCAAGACATTGTCATCATATGGACGCCCGCGCATGCGGGGTTGAGTGGCAATGAGGCGGCTCATGCCTGTGCTCGAGGAATGACGGGCCGAGCGCAGGCCTCTGATGACGCCTTAGACCACGTGACACCCTTCAGCGCTAGAGATGGTCTTTTGACCTTCCACGACATAACGAATCACTACCGCCTACAGCGTACCATGTACCCCCCCCCCCTTACATCGTGGAGCTACTCGCCACCACGAAATACTATGGCGCCAGTTACAGACCCGAACGTTCCCTACCCCATCTTTCCGCCATCTTATACACCCTGCGATATATCCCTCCCCTTTATGCATTTTCTGCCAACAAAGAGCTAATCTAGACCATATCATGTGGGGGTGTACTCGGAACCCACCACCTAACTCTCTAAACATTAATAGTAAGGAGCAGTGGGAGGCTGCCATGTGCAGCTCGGCGCCCGAGGTCCAGGACCAGATCTTGGATTGGGCCAAGAGGGTAGCGGAGACCTACGCCGGGTAGGCTCCTCTGATCCCTCCACCACCGCCCATTTCCCTCTTGGGATAAATAAAGTTTTTCTCCTCCTCCTCCCCCTAGTAGGCGACCTTGGCGCAAGTTCGGCGTACAATCAATGACGTTGTTCTGGCTGTCACACCGCTTTCTCTAATTCCGCTCTCACCGTACAGTTACCACAAGCATCTATGACCACAAGGGTCTGTTTAATCATTGATCACGGACGTTAGTCGTCGGGATACAGATGTACCACCAAGCGTCAACGTGGTTGCATCCACGTTAAACGGTGCTATAACTGTCAAACACAAATACAAGTTGTGCCAAACTATCTATATCAATGTACAGTAAACATTCATCTACTTCTGTAAGGGCACGTTTCACTTTCGTGTTATACCGATTCCTATGACGGAGGGATCAACCATGTTTTTTAATAAGACAGTTGCCAGCCTTCAGCAGCGGCCGGTGATTGATATGTACTTTCTTGGTGTATCTTTTAGTCTCATGAATTTTGTCTTGTGATCCATGTCAAGTACCGACAATAAAAAAAAATGAGGTGTTCTTAGCTGCGCTTAAGAGGCGTAATCACAAAAGCCGGGTTAACTTCATGCAGTGCATCTCTATGTGGAATGTGCAGTTTCCGTAAGCAATGATGTCAATAAATGTGAATTTATGGTCTGCTTGAACGTACATAGTCCGCTAAGACCTGTTCATTGACTGTCGTCTACCTCCATGGCACGCGAATGCAGCGAGCGTAAGCCAGCGCAAGCACGCACACGTCTGACGGCGCGTTGGTTGTCTCACGTGCTCAGAGCACGGGCTCTGAGCACGTGGTTGCGTCCCGTCTCGCTGCGCCTAAAGCCATCTTGGCAAAGGGCCGCTACCCTCTCCACTCCGCCATCTCCTCGTCTCCTCCTCACCCCTGTAGCGTCCTCGCCGTTGTGCGCCGTCTTGCGCCGCTTTTTTTTTTTTGCACGACGATTGGCCTCCTTGAGTTGCCTTTTGTAACGCACGAACCTTGCAATTTGGTTGTTTTTTTTTCTTTTTCATTAGCGCCATTTTTCGCCTCGGCTCCAAGTAGTAAACGTTGCGTGCGCTCTATTTTCTGTGCTGTGTACTAGCGCTATGCCGTTATGTTGCTCGTATAACTTATGCCACAAGTGTGACAATGGTTATGCATTTTTCATGATACCTCACGCTAAGCGTCATGGGTTGAGCAATAAACAGTGCCTGCGCAACATAGGCCGAAAGAACTTTGCTCCGAGAAAGAACAGTTTTCTTCGCGAGTTAAGCGCCTCTGTTTTTGCTTTTATCGATGCATCCCCGAATGCTGCATTTCATACAAGCGTTAATTATGTTTTTACTACTTTTGGGTTGCATGGAATATGGAGCTGTGCTCATGATGGTGAATATTTTGCTGAGGCATCTTCTATACACTGTTTCACCACAACCGTTCAGCACTGCCAAAGCTACGGGGTGTAAACAAGCCACATGCTTGCGCAGCAAAACATAGTTCCAGATATAATTGCCTTGCAATTGTCAAGGCTGAGATATTTGCCCCAGTTTAGCATCTGCTTCTGTACATCAATAAGTAATTTGTTGATTCTTCATCGCATTTGCGTCGTATTTCTTTAATTGTTGTATCAGTAACCATCGGTAATTGTGGTTAAAAATCAACATGGCAGCGCCCATGCAGACGCGACCACCCGCTTCGATCCGAACTTGCCCTTGACGCTCGCCCAAAGCGCTCAGAGCAAAAAAAAAAATGAATGCTGTGATGAGCTATCGCTTTGCGCCATCTCACGATCAGGACAAAGCTTCAGGTACGCTCTGTCGTTATTGGCGAGATAAGCTATTGCTTTAACCACGCCTGCTAAGCCTAACGCGCCGAGAATTTGATAGCGGTTCATGGAAACCGCGCAATGTAGTCTCGAATACATTGCTGCCGAAGCTCCAAGACATAAATCTAAAGCGTCTGTTTACAAGTGTCTGTTTGGAACTTACGGGTCACGAAGCGCACGACGACGACGTGATAAACTCCAGGCGGAGAGCAGCAGCCGTCGATGAGTGCAGCCATGTTCTGTCTTTTTGCGCGCTGCTGTCTGCTCGCTGAATGTGTGCGCGCAGACGCCAGGGGGATGCTAGCAGACGACGCAGCGCGGATGAATACATGTGGAGCGGCTAATCGCCCTTCCTATTGGCTAAGGGGCCCTGTAGCCTCCAAAGTACTGAAGGGAACTTCTGAGACAGAGTATAAGTCCAGTATTAGAGGAGTCCACAGTATACCACGTGGGCTGCGTAGTTTCGACGCTGAGAAGGACGAATACCGAGTTAAAACTGTCGCATTTCATTGGTGAGGATGGCACGCCTGCTAAGTTTGTACAATCGATAAAAAATTCGCAACACTGCCAGTCTCTGACTACTCCGTCAAAAGGAGTGATTGAGGTAACCAAAGTTGCTAAAAGTAGTTTGGAAACAATAAACAGGCCATAATACGACATTTTATAAATGTGGCCGAGGCACATGGATGTCCTGCAGTTTCTGTGGCAGAACAGCTGCCTGCCACCCATGAGGCATGGGTTCAATTCCGGCACGGGCCTATGGTTTTTGCATCCATCGCGATTTTGCGCTCCCCGACAAGGCCGATGTTTCGCTTACGACCACCGACACCCACGCTGGAATTTCGGCGAAGCAAGCTCTTCCACGCTGTTGCGTTGAAACCTATATATTCAAGGAATAGGTGGACAGTGCCCCCCTTTCGAAACGGAACAGAAGATGGCTGTTAGCCGATCACTCTGTAGCGATCGCTCGTAAGCTGCTGAAAAACAAAATGACTTATTTGCGTATGACTAATATTCTGAGTTTTGTTCTAACGACGTCGAGTCGCATGTACGTGTCCCTACATTGCCCCGCTAACTCTTCCTTGCGGCGCTTTCTCACTGCCTTCTGTCCCACCTCCGAGTCACGTCCATTGGTCCTTCCCGCAAGCTGCCGCGATCGTTGCAAGCCCCCCTCAAGGATCAACAATGGCAAGTGGAACCAATCGTAGACCGCGCTTCAACCGTCATCTCCAGCTTTTGTTGTTAGAGCTCAGTCCTACCAAACGCTCTCCACTACTGCTTGCCTATCGAAGAACGTTAGCCAGTAGGTATAACGAGTTCTCAGAGCAGGCAATGCATTTCTGTTCGTAAGAAAGCATGGTTTCTGAAAATCGGAAGGGCCTGTGTATGTGCTCATTAAAAATGCTGCAGGTTGTTCCCTGTGCTTGCATTGGTCTTGACGGAAATTTGACGTCATGCAGAAGTGAACAATAATAGCGCGGAACAGTTGTACACTTTTATGCCCCAACTTCCTAAAATATGTGCAGGTGCGGCTTCGACAACATTGTCTTCTCTCACTGCTGAACGAGGCAGAAAAGAGGAAGTGTGAATTCTTTTTGTTTTTAGGCAGATAGTAAGTCTTCACACTTTAGCGCAATGTCTTCGAACAAGCAAGATTTCGAGTTGGTGGCTTCTTGTGGCCGTCATTCCATCGGGAGATATTAACGCGGTAGCGTCAAAGAGATCGCTTCGCAGAAATTTCGGCGTCGGTGTCGTTCGTTGTGAGCGAAAAGTCTGCGTCGTTCGTGAGCGAAAAATGGAAATAGATGCGAATAAATAATTAAAAATATTCGGTTCATGTGGGAATCGAATCCAGCCCTTCTGCGTAGAGCGCGTTTCAGCCGCACACGTGCTCCAAAGTTCTTCGGTAAAAAACACTATGAATGGTACTTAGTGCGACGGGTATCATAACTTGGAATATTGCGTGGCTGAAGCGTACAATTTCACCAGGCGTCAGAACATCGGAGTAGCGTAACCAGTGGGTGGTTTGAAGGCCTACCACTAATAAAGATATAAGGTACAATTAATTATCATCATTAGCAGCAACAGCATCAACAATGTTGACCGATGCGTAGGTACGCGTATTCCCTTACCGACGCGCATTCACTACTTCACTAGTTAGTAAAAGCAAGAATTATGGCGTAGTTCGCAACTCTACTTCCAGTAGGCGTTGAAGAATTTCGCGAAAGAGCCCATGTTGCGCGTACAGACGTTCCTTTCCATGAGGCACTGCTGAGGTGTCTTGCGTGAAGCGAAGTCAGGCACGCGATGGAGCAGGTGATGGGAACGGGGACCGATTTCGCTATCGCATTCTACTCTTGACGGCGAAACTCAAGAGTCTCCCCAATTTTTGGGGGAACTGTGGCTGCTTCACGAGAAGGGGAGCACGGAATCGGCAGATGGCACGCGGATTGTTATGTAATCAGTAGCTGTGGGTGGTGTCCTGGCTAGGAGGAAGCGTGCAAGAATTCCTCAGAGGGGCGAAAGATGTGCTTGAATATTCGTATTACCGTGTCCGGCCAACATTGCGTTCGCGTGATATGTCTGCTTCGCTTTCGAAAAGAAGAAGAGGGAGGGGATTTACCCTTGTAGTGGGTTCAGCCTACATCACAACACCTCAACAATTCTAAGGGAGAAAGACGACGAAGCGAGACGCTTCGTTTTGGGCACGCCGACGGCATAGGCATCTTAACCTAACCAGCGTCTCCGGCTAATGTCGGTTGGATCGAAGGCATCATCGGCGCTCTTGCCTCACGCGACGGGACATCCGTGATTTCCTTTCCGTGATTTACCCGACGAGGATAGCCATGGACTTCT
The DNA here is from genome assembly GCA_030522465.1 of Rhipicephalus appendiculatus. NCBI lineage: Eukaryota > Metazoa > Arthropoda > Arachnida > Ixodida > Ixodidae > Rhipicephalus > Rhipicephalus appendiculatus. Next base: position 12,591 of record JALIZH010025879.1, on the reverse strand, counting down.
TACGGCAATGCGGACTCTGCTGCAGTCCCTGCTGCGGGCGATGCGTCGGCGCGGAGGTGTCTGAAGCGAACATCAGGCATGTCCTTCCTTTGTGTTAAGCTTTAGTGCAGCTCTCGCGCTATTTCCTGATTTAATGCGACACAAACCGTCTTAGCTATCGACGTGCGCAGCTCACAAATTGCACCCACACATTGACCTGCCCTACTTGGCAGTTTTGAAGCATTGAAGAACGAATATTTTAATGTTATTGAACCAACTGCGCCCTTATTTTCCGCACCTATTGGTTTCGGTGACTTAGATATCACGACATTCTAGGTGCCTTCATCGGACTTACATCTCTACTGACACCACAAAGCGTGTGTAAGTGCTTTGTGAAAAATTATGTAAGGAAGTAACTGTACGACGAGGCGCTACGTTAGCGGGTCGGAGAAGGCTAGCGCCATAGGCTCTAGTCCCGTACCAGCCTAGGAGGGTGGCGTGGCTTTCCAGCATGGCAGGCCTAGATGCAGCAGGCAAAATTTTACCAGGAGTTGTAAACAGCTGAATGCGTTATTATATTGACAGAGTCCTATTTCTTACATATGCATTGCCGGCATAGATTCTTGCTCCAGGTGCGACGATATATGAACTGACCGCTGCTCTAACGTAATTAGCGTGGGGCATACCACTCCCGTTGAGCGCATTTCTGACCCTCGCAAGGTCACTAACAATTTCAGTTGCATTGGCAACGTACATTACAGGTGCATCCGTACATTTCTGCAGGCCTCTTCATATACCGCAACTATTGCATCGGTTTCTTTGAGAGCACAATCAGTACACTCGGCCGAACATCTTTATACCGCCGCCACTCTGACTGCTACGACATGCGTGCTTGTGTGTGTGTGTGTGTGTGTGTGTGTGTGTGTGTGTGTGTGTGTGTGTGTGTGCGTGCGTGCGTGTGCGTGTGCGTGTGTGTGCGTGTGTGTGTGTGTGTGTGTGTGTGTGTGTGTGTGTGTGTGTGTGTGTGTGTGTGTGTGTGTGTGTGTGTGTGTGTGTGTGTGTGTGTGTGACCATTCTGACCCTGGAAGCACCGACACTGCTGTATCCTCGAGCTCGGCAGTGCTCCGGAATAGTCATCATTGCTCGTTGCTGCATTACGATTGTGGCCAACGTATGTAAAAGTTTAGCGGCCCGAGTCATGTACTCGGGTTCTTGTCAACGTATGAACGTGTATGACATAGGAGGCGGTTACTAGGACGCCCCACATTGCAAGCCACGAAGCGTTTATTCACTTGCTTTTAGGCGTGATTACTCACTGGCTTTTAGGTAACGTTCTATTACAATATAGAAGTGATATAGACTTGGTTCGTCGATTCAAGAGCACAAACATCTCTCTACACTGCTTTTCATTTCGATTTTACTATTCATAGTTTCGAAGGAGTTGTCTCAAAAGGAACGGCAGCAGGTTTGATGACTGTCTGACTTGTAAAATGAGATAAAGCCATTTGCCGCAAAACCTGTCGCGATTTCTTGCTGGCGCCATTCTTTTTCTCGTAACGCAAAAAGCTTGCTTTGCTGGAGTAAGAAGTTGTCGCCGTTCTTTAGCGCATGACTTTTTGTCATTCTGTTTTTTTGTGATGATGATACATGTGCGCGTGCTAATCTTCTACTTCGTTTTCACGCTGGGCCTTGCTGCCAACTAGGACTGCAGAAATTGCGTATTTTCCACTCTTCAACATCTCCTCATCTGCATCTCTCTCACACCATTTGTTTCCCCTCTTATGTCTCCCCATACTATATTCCTAATGCCGGCTAGCAATATAGTTGAGTGCCTTCTCGTCAACCTCCCCATATTTCGACATGAATTACACGATATGAATGTCATCGGTCTGTAGACGTGGCTACGAAAATATGTTCGGTCAAGACACAAGTTGACGTGAACCAAATGAGACATCGGTGGAATCGAAAATTTTTGCTCTCGCTTGTCGCCTGTTACTGCATAAAAATACTCTTGCTTCGAGTTTTATCGCAGTAGAACGCCTCTGCGATAAAGTAGCCAGCATAGCAAAACATAACTTACGCTCTGGCTATACAGCGCGAGCTGTGGTGCGCGACCTTTGCGATTAAGTCAGCTGTACAACGAAATGCCTGAATGGTCCCCAGCCGCTAGCCACATAAGCTCTTTTCTTTGTTCTTTTTGCACAATGAGAAACAAAAGCAACTTACGAAGTCACAACAAACCCGTGACCCATAAATTTGACCACCTTATGCCAGGACGTAGCTTCCTGCACTCAGTTCAGCACACGGCCGGTGAAGTACGGCGGTGCAGACAGCCATTGTGTTTGCTGCTGGACGCGTTTCCTTCGCAGAGTCGTGTCTTCGGAAAATGCTAAAGGACGAGGAGGAGGCGTGGACAAGGCTACATTGGCGAAGCTCGAGGCCGGTTTCAAGAAGCTCCAAGATGCCAAGGACTGCAAGTCGCTGCTCAAGAAGTATCTCACCAAGGAGGTCTTCGACAAGCTCAAGACCCGCAAGACCGCCATGGGCGCCACCCTCCTTGACGTCATACAGTCGGGTGAGTGCCTCAGTAGAAGAAAGATGTTCAGACTTCTATTTTAACCTTTTCACAGGTGGACAACGAAATAGTCAGGGTTTCACAATTTTAGGCAGGCTCTTTTCCTCATGTGTAACATGCTTACCGTTAAAGTAGTACAAAATGTTCACTATTGAGGACAGCGCACGTTGAAAATAACCCAGGAAAACCCGTATATGAAAATCAATAATTCTGTTCATCCAGTGTGTGCCAAAATGTTCTACAGCAACCGCTTCTGATGCTAACTTTATACGTATTTCATAGTGTCGCTAGAACCGAACATGGCATTCATTTGTTACCAAATAACAAAATAATTAGGCTGGCTTTGCCATATCGACAATTCAGATTTGCTAAGAACTGCTATAGTCGCTCATAGTGCAGTACATAATACGCTCGTTAAAAAAGCATTGACCAAAGTCGCTGGCTCTGCCAAGGATAGCGTTTGTTATGACGGTGCGATACCCTTTTAGATGAACAGGAAGTCCAACACGAGACCATGAAGTTATGCTTACTTCATGAACTGAAGTTTGCGGGAATTGCCACTAAGGTCCCATTCCCGACTTCCTGCATATAGCGCATGTGTGAATTCGTTCCCCTCTTCGACGTCCTGCGGCCGAGCAAATTTAGGCGGCTTTTAGACCCTTCCTGGTATTTCTCGCATTCCTCACGGCTAATAGACGGTTCACTGGCAGGCTGTTCAATTCTCTGTTTGCTCACTCAGCCAATACATCACACAAAAGGGGTTATTGTATTGGTAGGATCGTCCTTTTCTATCATCCTTTTTTTCTTTTTTGTCATCCACTTGTGGCTGCGCGCCTTTTCCACTAAGATGAATACATACCAACTAGCCCAATTGTCCCTTTTGTTGCACTACATTTTTACTGGTGTCCCCACAGAGTGATGCTAACTTGTGCGCCATGTCGCAGGCGTGGAGAACTTGGACAGCGGTGTGGGCATATACGCACCAGACGCCGAGTCCTACCGAGTGTTCGCCGACCTGTTTGATCCGGTCATCCAGGACTACCACAAATTCAAGCCGACCGATCGCCATCCGCCCACAAATTTCGGCGACCTGAGCACGCTGAAAGACGTCGACCCGACGAACGACTTCGTCGTGTCCACTCGGATTCGATGCGCCCGTTCTCTCCAAGTAAGTGTTTGTTGTCTATACGTTCCTTCGTGTTAATTGCGGGCCTAAAACACACATGCTTGTCGCAATACTTGATTGTAACTGTTCGGAATATTGTTTTGGCTTGCTAGTAGCCGAAAACATCTTCAAAGCCTTATCACCTATAGCTAGCTGTTAGGGTCGCAAAAATGTAGGATGTGCCGATAGAAGAAAGCGTCTATTCAGGAAGAAGTAAGCATTTAAAGACATTTAAGGCATCTATACTCATTGTCTCTCTTCCACGCATACCTGCAGCAATATTTGGCACTAGTTGCTCGCTTGGTATGTATAAACGTATTTCCCTGTTGGCCACATAACGAATGATACACATCCAGTGGTGTATGCTGTCTGTATACGGTTCACGAAACAACGCCCGCAACAGTAGGGAAGCTACAAATAAACGTTATTTTCCAATTTCGAATAACACAATACCACGATGGTTGGTAAGTATTTATTCTAAAAGACTGGGTGGGCAAACACGGGCACAAGAAAGAATTCTAGACACCACAAACGCCTTCTGTGTGTGTCCGGGTTTGTGGTGTCAGGACATATTTCTTGTGTTTATGTTGGCACGTCTAGTCTTTTAGAATATTTGCGTTTTAATTTATGTCGCTTATTTACATGTCCGTCGTGTTTTTCATGCCCAACTAGTTGTTCAATAACTTCGAGACTGGCTCCAGCTTTTCTGTTGCAGAGTATGCCCTAAAACCTTCATCATTCGTTAAAGGAAACTCTTATGCTTGTGTGCGTCGCTTTTTTTGTCCCGCCTTCTTTTTTTAAGAGGCGTGGGGTGCTACGAGATGTAGGTGCGAGCATGGACTGAAGTGGTATCGCTCTGCTTTCCATGAATGTAGACTGTAGCCAGCGCTACTAATCTGATGTCATCTCCCACGAAGGCGGGTGATTCTACCCATCCCAGCTGGAAATACCGGCAGGCGCTCCATACTACGATGTTCTCTTTAAAAGTGTATCTAGCGTACGTGCATCTATGTGACAGACTTGAGCACGTATTCATTACAAAAGTCGCATGCCACTGAGTTGCACCTGAAGAAAAAAGTCTATTGAAAACAAAGTGGGACCACCCAAAAAATAATAATAATATCTTGGGCCTGGCGTCCCAAAACAACCATGATTATTAAAGAGGTCGTAGTGGATGGCTCCAGAAATTCTGGCCATCTGGTGTTCTTTAACGTGAACTGACATCGCAGAACAAAAAAAACATCAAAATTATTTGTAAGGGACGTGCTCAACGTACGTTATCTTCGAAGAGTTTCGATGGCACAAAAGCTTTTTTTTTTCATCAGAAATTCAGTTACAGATACAGCGCAATGGCACTCGATGCATTCATTGTCGTCATACTGGCTGGTACTCCTGGATCATCGTTATGATACGCCAGTCAAGAAAATTTACGATCATGCTGTTGAAGTTTCTTTTGTATTTGTAAGTTGAAACGACAGCCTATTTGCGCCTCTTCAGCATGCCTAAAGGGTGACACAAAGGCCATTTTTAACGCGAGAGCGTTAAAGAGCTCGTTTCGCAGAAATTCCGGCGTCGGCGTCGGCGTCGGCATCGGCATCGGCATCAGCGTCGGCGTCGTTGGTTGTGAGCGAAAAATGATCATCTTGTCCGTGACCGAAAAATCATCTTGTCCGTGACCGAAAAATCGAGAAAGATGCAAATAAAATAAATAATAAAAAATTTTCGGGTCCGAGTGAGGATCGAACCCGGGTCGTCTGCGTGGCAAGCAGGTGTTCTACCACACAGCCATGCCTCTGCTTGGATATACTGTGAAAATAACTTCCTCTGCTTGGAAATGCAGTGAAAATAACTTCCATGCTTCGCAAACGCAAGCGTCCTTTATATAGGCGTCGCAATATAACATGTAATATCCCAGGAATATTGCGTGGTACAAGCGTACATTGCCATCGGGCTTCAGAATATGTGACTATCATAACGATTCCATAGTTTAAAGCCAGCCACCCATTACAAACGGCACAGACCTTACTGCGCGTATTTTAACACCACGTAGTGGGTGCATAGCAAGTTCGAAAACATTTCCCACATTTGCCGCGCATAATTTCTCCTGGTTTAAAGCATACTACCCATTACATAGTATGTACTAAGTGATTGAAGTACGCACTAGGGACGGGATATCGCTATCGCGTTCAACTCTTAAAGGCGAAGCTTAAGGGTCCCCCCAATTTTTCCTTTACCTAGGGCATATTCGATCGCTTCTTAAGCATTAGGCCAAGTGTCGGAAATTTTTTTCTAAAAAGCGATAATCACTAGAGATTATTAGCCTACAGTATAAAACACATCTTTTTAGGCACATGTGTGCACTTCAAAGCAATTCCTATTTTTTTTGTTAATTTTTCATAATTAAAAATGTCATTAAAGTGGGCCTTACGCCAACACTTCTAACTAAAGTTCTACTCATTAAAAAAGATTTATTTTTTCAGGGACATGGAAAAAGCTTTGGCCTATGCAATGAACCAAATCAAATGATATATGATGAATATTAAAACCTAGTGAATAAATAACCAAAAAAGTACGCACTAGCATTAGGGGCACCTCCGTATAACAGGCAGCCATAATAAATCTTGTGGTACGATTTTGTTTACTGAGGTTCATTGCACGCCTACTAACGTGATAAGGAACTGCACCAAGTTTGAATGAAAACTGTTTATTAGCAAAAAAGTTAGGACTGTTCACGTACGGAAAAATACCATAAATGTGAGTTCTGAGACAATCAACAAAAAACATTTGAAACAGGTGCAGCGCTTACACAATCTGATCACGAGCGCTAAAAATCTCAATATTTGTTGCCAGTTCCATCGTGGACCTTACTACTGTGTGCCTTTGCTCGAGCGGCAACTCTCATTTCTTTTTTTTTTCTAGCTTGTATTGTAGCATCAGAGCCATGACGGGACGCTTTCGCGCTGCGGCGCCGATCATTCGTGAGGCAAACTTTTGCACAGGGTTGCTAGGTACTCAGAGAGCAACCCGCCAAATTCAGCCCCAATAATAGCCCAAAAGTAGTCAAATGTAATTTAATAAAAATATCCCAAAAAAGCCAAAAAGAATTCATTATAGAAAAATATTTATGTTTATTATTTTAATAGAGATAGAATTTATAAATGAACAAAACAAAGAAATGAATCAAAATTAACAAATAAAAGCCAGATTAAAACAAGCAACACCTTTTGTAGAGATGCCGCCTTTTGTAGAGAGTTACCCATATGACATGCGGGTCTGCTGCTCCTCAATTCAAGAGCGCATATATCGTGCAGAGAGCAGAAACGGAAGTGAAGTGCCGCCTTGCTTCCTGGTATTTGTATTTTATGGTTTCTCTTTGTAGGTAGATAATCAACTTTATGAAGGATCTAGCGAGTTAATTTTTCTTCTTTGAGGTGAGGCCACACTTTCAGGCTTGTAGCCAAAGGAAAGGGGAACCCCATGGAGGAGAAGAATGGCTTGTTTATTACTTAAAGCCAATGACTAAAGCTAAACGAAGCGCATCACATCCAACGTTTATGTCGGAACTCATTTCAAGAGAAACAAATATAAAGTGGTAAATTGTATCCTTTAAAACCAGTGGTGATGCGTTGAGTTTGGTGATTCCAGCCATAGCGCTTAAAAATACTTGAAGCCACTTCGCATGTGCTTTAATTTACACTTTGATTGAAATACACACATTTAATTTATCCACCATGAGAATGAACGACTCAGCAGCCACGCGAAACCGGCAAAGGAAGCTTCGCTTTGAAAGGAAAGGAATTCATTATTATTGACAGCCGCAAGTGTCTGGTGAAGGCTGCTGATACCTAAAGAATGCAAAAGGACGGTTAAGTATACTGGAAATAATTAATGAAAGATAACTGTACACGTAAACACTTGATTCACATCGACATTCAGGCCCAATAACCAATATAGAGCTGAAAAACGCACTAGAAAATGAGAGTTTGAAGCGAAGGTAGGCAATAGGCCAAAAAATAGCCAAATAGCCAACGACCGAAAACCCCGCCCATTTCAGAAAAAAATTAGCCCAATTTTGCTATTTATAGCCCAACGTGGCAACCCTGCTTTTGCGGTGTAGAGATCTGGATCGATCCGAATTTGCTTTAATTCACCAAGTGTGCTTGTGTTCCCTTTACTGAAATGACACACAGCGTCAAACAAATCAAATTTGATGGTTTACAGGATCCCGCACGTGTCCTTGTGTGTGAACAACGCATCTACCACGTTACTCGTTCACCTAGTGAGAAGTTTGTGACTTTTATGAAAAAAAATGATGTGTTTACAACGCCTTTAGAGCACTGTTGCATGTTCACACTTGATATGATTGCTAAGTCACCAACAAAATACCACATATCAAGTTAATCTGATGATTCACTCAAAATTGGCACTTTCAGTTTCGGTTTCGTAGGTGCTGGGTGGTCTCACATTTTTGCTTGTATCTTTTAAAAAAATCTGCGTAGACAGAAGCTGCATGCAGCGAAATGATGGGCAATAAATTGCGCATTTTGAAAAAACATGACATTTTGACAAAATGACATTTTTGACAGAAGGACAAAAATGACATTGAAGAAAAATCGCTTTTTTCACTTGGCCTCATACCTTATTAACGTATCCACGACCACTATTGCTGTACACGCGTACTGCCCATCTATGTGTTGAGCATAATGGCATGCTAAGGTGTCTTGTGTTATGCGGACTACATACAGGGCTACCCGTTCAACCCTTGCCTGACCGAGCCTCAGTACCGGGAGATGGAGATGAAAGTGGTGTCGACGCTGACCTCTCTAGAAGACGAGTTGAGCGGCACCTACTACCCTCTCACGGGCATGGACAAGAAAGTGCAGCAGCAGCTCATCGACGACCACTTCCTGTTCAAGGAAGGTGACCGCTTCCTGCAGGCAGCCAACGCCTGCCGCTTCTGGCCAACCGGACGAGGCATCTACCACAACGACGCCAAGACCTTCCTGGTGTGGGTCAACGAGGAAGACCACTTGCGCATCATCTCCATGCAGAACGGCGGCAATATCAGAGATGTACGTTTATATTTTCTTGCGTTTTGATTTTGCTTCTCCCTCAAGCTTGGCTCGCATAAGGGAAGCCTGGCATAACCATCTGCAAATTGGCTTGTACTAATGCGAAGCGAAAGAGAAAGTTGCCACACATGTGCAGATTTCTGTTTGGCATGGCCTGCATGAAGTAGAACGGCCCTTTTCTTTGCCCTAGTTTCCGCCTTAAGTTGTACACAACCCGAAAATAACTGGCTTTTAAGAAGCAATCTGAGTACGATATTCGTCATGCGCACCTTCACACTCAGTTAAGCCAACATTTCATTTCTTTTTTGCTTCCTGTGGTTTGGTCGTCGTAAAAGTGTAGCCTTGTTAGACTTATCCTCGCAACATCGCTAAAGCTGTGCACTGCATAAAACTACGTTTAGAAGAACTGATCGCTGGGCGAGTTGGTAATCCATGACTACGAAGAACTGCGCGAAAAAAGTGGCACAAGGAAAACTTGTGCGTGTGTCTTCCTAGTGCCAGTTTATTTCGCGCAGTTTTTCGTAGTCATGAAACGACGGCATGAGCTTCACTACCAATTAAATATATCTACAGGAGTTCTGCTAACACGAACGCCCTTTGGCCCTCGACTTTTGCATATCATGAGGACACGACAGGGCATTAGAACTAGCCCGCCTATCAACTCTTCTGCAGGGCATTAGAAGTTTGATGACGAGACGGGCTTTAGAGACGAACGGGGCATCTGATTCTAGAAAGTGAATAAATAGATGTATACGAAGAAAATCGTGATATAAAACACATTTCACTGTTTAGTTTACGTTTTCTAATAAATTTTGGCATTGAGTACTCGCGCATACTTCTAAGTCATATGCATTCTATCATGGTTAAGTTGCCTACGCATAGTAACCTTAGCTTTTATTCAAACGCATTATACTATGAAATAGTGTTCAAACTTGGGAAGTTGCACCAATCATGCTATGCTTCCACTATGCCTCCACGATTTTTAAGCATTAACTGAACGTTTAAGCATGCTTTACTCAGAAAGTCACTATGTCGACCTAAGCGGTTCCAGTATTCAAGGGGCATTAAAGGCGAATAAGAAGTCGACGTGCATTGATGAAATAGCATTACATAAACTTCTTAGAGCTTGTTTCGTGCCTAGGAAATGGTTAGTTTGAAAGAAAATCACGTTGTAGTGGTCGGCATACCATTAGCGCAATTCAAACCAACCGCCTCCGGAAAGGGCCTTCTGACGTAAAGTTCGCCATGACCACACTACCTGAAAGCCTGCGCTGCCGCAAAGACGAGCAAGGGGCATTAGCGGTGCACAGTTCGTAAGAAAACTGAACTTGCGTCGTCTTCAAGGAAAAGGTTTGTGTGAATCACACTGAAGTGCAGAAGTTTCATTTTATTCTGTCTTGAAATGTATTGAAATGTTCTTTTCGGTCATGGTTACTTTGACTTCTTGTCATATATTGTACTGAGGCCTTACAACGTCCTCAAGATTTTGTTTCATAAATCCCACTTGTGGCGCAAATCGTGCGCTAGATTTGCCTTAATTTATCGATGGCTGGCGTACTTACTACTCTGTGTAATTTTGACGTTGTATACGCCCTCAAGCACTGACCTTGAACTCTGACGTAAAATGTTATCTGCCATTCGTGTCCCTTTAACATTATGTTTCCGTTTTATGTTGTGTAATCTCTAGCTTCATATCGCCACTGCGAGTAGCGCACCATTTCAAAATGACATAATTTCGGAAAAACATCAGCTTACCTTTACCTGTCCCAGAATAGGGCTTGATGACAATATTGATGCGCTTTCAATATCTAGAGTTGCAACATTTATTTTGCGCTGCTACTTCTAACGCGGTCGTCGCTTCTCGCTGAAAAGCCCTGGTTCACGCCCAGCCGGTGACTACGCAGGTATTCTCTCGGCTTGTGAAGGCTGTCAAGGCCATCGAGAAGAAGCTGCCCTTCTCGCGAGATGATCGCTTGGGTTACCTGACCTTCTGCCCGACCAACCTGGGCACCACCATTCGGGCCAGCGTGCACATAAAGATCCCCAAGCTATCGACCAACATGTCCAAGCTGGAGGAGATTGCGGCTAAATACGAGCTGCAGATTCGAGGCAAGTAACACGGACACCTTAAATATCATCACTTCATTCGTTCAGTTCCATTAATACGGCCTTTATAAGCCCTTCCTTAATATTTGTAAAAATCATTACCCGAGTAAGTAAACTATAAAACAACAAAGTTTATGCAGTTCAGCCGGACTATAACAAAAAATTATTCATTTAAGCATTCAAGCTTTCCTCGTAGTACCGAACGGAAGGCGACAAGTTCTCGTCACCATTAGAAAAAAAAGACGATATAAATCTAGTGTAGGTGGCACTATAGCGAAGACAACTACAAAGTAGATTTCATTGATATTTTTTGTTGATGAGAGTTGTACTTATTGCCTGAAACCATCGCATGTTGTTGTGTAATATATATCCTAAATGGTGTATGCTGCCTACATGAAAGAGTTATATTGCTGTTTTTTCTAAGCAACAATATGTAAGTATTGTTTACGCATAGAGGAATACAAGCAGGGTGATAGGAATGTACATAGCTTACATGCACTCTTTTTACTTCACCCTCGCTTACAAATACTAGCGTAGTGCTATGTACTGCGGACTCATGAACGTCCAAGACACATCACCTGAAGTCGCATGAGGTAATTCAACTTCAAGTAGGTATAGCAATGGTTTAAATAGCTACGATAGGTTTCACATAAAATTCATAAAACCCTAAGTCAGTCTTTAAGGAAGGGCGCCACCTGTACTAAATTTAAAATGGAAAAACCGTGACACTCACCATAGTGTACCACTGTGTTACTAAGGAAACTATAATAAATTTTTCACAAAGATCGCTTAAAGTAAAATTTATACTGATCAGTGAGAAATCGTGCTTCTTTAAGTTGATACCGCTTTCAGTGCCGTCTCTTTTTCATATGCGCTGACTTGGAACTAATGTGGAGGACGAAAACATGAACGATTCATAGATGAAGAACAAAACACGAATTGTTTAGTCCTCTATACCTTCATAAGGTGTAGGAAGTTATATAAGGAAATAAAATTATTGTCATTTGTTTCGAAGTTGCACGAGGATGAAGTTAGTAACACAAAACCCGCATAAGTCAAAGGAAAATAACCAGTGTGGAGACCGTATTCGTGAAAGGTACAGAAGTGCGTCCCTCATCTTACGCTCTCTTGTATCTGAATCTTGGAAGCGCACCTGCAAGTTTACAGGAATAATAGTGAGAAGGGAAGAATTCGATGCAAGAGAATTAAAGCTGACGTCCATGAGGTGCCCAGGTGTCCAAACAAAAATTGTAGTTGCACTTATCGCTGGAGAAGAATGCTTGGCGTAGAATAATGGAGCTGAGCTAGTTAATACATATTCATTCTAAAACAAACAGGGCGTGCAAACACGGACACATGAAGGAACTCAAGACACCACAAACGCCCACTAACAACTGAAGAAGCGCACAACGGCGGAAAAGAGACACCTATAAAACGTAGAAAAAAAAACCTATCAAGCTTATCTGATAAGTTTGATAGGTTCGCATATTGCATGGGTATGCGCAGGTATGTTTTCGTGCCTTCTTTCTTTTCCGCCGTTGTGCGCTTCGTCAGTAGTTAGTAGGCGTTTGTAGGGTCCTGACTTCCTTCTTGTGTCCGTGTTTGCACGCCATGGTTCTTTTAGAATGAATGCTTGGAGGCCCATATACGCTTCTCGTGTTACCCTCCACTACAGTTATCCCAACGGTCGCATG
>JALIZH010025878.1:0-26765 GCA_030522465.1 Rhipicephalus appendiculatus | reverse complement strand
AGTTTCTCGCTTTCAGACATCAGCTTCGACGTCCCAGGCCCTCAAGCTACGAACGCGGCGTCTTACATTTACAGGAACGATTTTTGTTTGTAGCCTTCTTTCGTTTTTTCCTTGACCCGTGTAAAGCAGAGGCGCAGCTTTTCCCCGACGAACCCTAGTTGCTGCGCAGTTGATTCGCCTCGTCCGTATAAACAAACAGACATGCCGCAACAACTACTCCTTGGCAAACGGGGTTAGGAAACGGCATGATGCATAGAGAAAACAGTGGTGAAAATCCCGGCGGATTATTGCAGTTTAACCATGGACAGCCTTAAAACCGTTCGCTATATGATACGTAAAAATGTACATGGCCTTTCCGTAAAATAATGAGATTGGGTCTGGTCTAAAGAATTTATTGATCTATTCGGTTGGTTCTGCCTCTACTTGGTTCTTCTCGTTTTTTAACCTTTTAGTCTTTAAAATATCGGTACCTAATATTACAGGTATTCAAAATATTCTCTTTGGACGTCGACACCCCGCTGCCAACACGATTCCAACGCTTCATAGGCACCCAGAAAGTGAGTTACGGTGACCTCGTTCGGAGACTCTGTGGACAGCCCGTGTGATGGCGAGAACACCGTCGAAACGGTGACATTTCAGACGTCTCTTGAATTTTGGGAACAGTAAGAAGTTTGCCGGGCCCACATCGGGGCTGATGCAGCCCTGATACAGAGCTACAGCGCTGCAGTTTCACGTCTGCTGGACAGAATTTGAAGCTCGTGCTGCCTTTCCAAACTTTTATAACCTTGGTCCCCACTGTGGCAATACCAAAGATGGAGAAACGAGCACTGCGTAATCACAGTTGAAGGGACGCTACACTAGCGTCCGCACTGCCACCTTTTATTGCCTCGATTCCATTTTGAGCACGGTGATATATAACTCTGTCACGTCGCGCAAGATATTAATTAATTAATTTATTTATTTATATTACCTAGATCGCCATAGAATCATTACGTAGGAGGGGAACAAAAGAAAAACAGTAAAAAAAAGTACGCGTTGTTGATATATATACAGACATATACAAAGATCTCCGTAACATTATCAAAAGAAGCATAAGTATATGTGTGAAAGCGCACTAGCGGAATATTCCATATGCCGTATTACAGCTTAATCATTTCCTATTATTATTCTCAATGTGCTTCAAGCACAACGGAATTGGTTTAGGTCATGATGAAGAGCTTTCCAATAGGCACCCGACACTGACCAGAGGGCGCGATGGAGCTCTTGTGGGACGCCTCAGCATTGACGGCACCGACAGCCAGGGATACCAAGAAAATGAAACGCTCGCTGAACACATCGACGCGCTGAAGTGTCTCCCTTTTGGGCACGTTTTCAACGAACGCTTCCTGAGTGCGTCTGTAATCACCCGTGACCACGGTGTATGCCCGTGACCCCCCCTCCCCCCACTTAAAAGAGTGCATATGTGCCCTGGCAGGTCCGCTTTTGCTGCGTCTACTCGCTAGGCTGTGTGTTCTGGCGCTACCGTCGGATCTCGTAAACTGCATTACCGGGTACCTGTACTGGATACTGCAGCCTAACCCTAAGCCTCCCGTTAGCGAAAGCCAGAGCCAGCCAAAGCTTATAGGACATCATGAAAAGTAACGTTGTACGTGGTTTTCAACGAATACTTCGAATTTACGGCAATGTCACGTTCTCGCGACCCCAATTAAAGCTAAACATGATATACGCGCGTTTCACCGTATAGCGAACGTGAAATCGTATTCAGCGTGCACCTTTCTCCGCCACACAGGAAGAAAGTTTCAACGTTACGTAATGATTGCTGTTGAAAGTACAGGCGTTCACAGATACTGCTAAAATGAAAACAGAGTCACAATGTTCGCTATGCATTTTCCTAAGCCGACCATAGAGAAATATACTTCCGTAAAGAGCGGCCACTCGCACCCTGCTCAACATTGCCTGAATGTCCGAGAAGTGACGAAGATTGACGGGCTATCGCTCGTTAGTCATCTCTAACAGCCACCTCAGAGAGACCTCCTAAAACGTAAGTTTGGCATGAAATTTTCGCAAATGAAATATTTTGCTGTTATCTACGCTCCTCCATGCAGGCATTACATCGTCGCTTGCGGAGGGCTTTTAAAGCATTCACAGAAAAATCAGTGAATCTTGCACTCAGAGCGTTATTATTTTAACCTGTTTTGGACCGCGGGCACAATGCGTACGTATGGTTTAGAGATACGGGTAAGCACCTTTAGAACGCATGGTTGTGTTGCCCAATGATAGACACTCGCCTTCGGACCATGACGGCGTGGGTTCAAAATTCAAACCCCAGCATAGCAAAGAAAGTTGTTCTTGTTTTATTCATTTATCTTTTTTAGGAGCGAAGCTCCTTAGGCTGGCACCCCGCCGTCACCGTCGCCGTTGAAGCTCCCTGGCACGCTGCCAGCTGTGGCGTCTCCCCCTCATGCGGGAAGATAAATGAGTTTTACGAGCGCTGGAACGCGGATAGCGTCTGCATGATGCTCAAAGTGCGAGAATACGAGCGCTTGCGAAACGGAGGCAGATTAGTCTCCCTCTTTCTCCGACTCTGCCTTCTCCCCTCAAACCGGTGAACGCGCCAAACCATCGCTTCACCCTGTCGTCCGCCTAGTGGTTGGTCCGTTGCCTGGACATCGAAAACGCCACACGCGCCGAACGCCGCGTGCGTCCCATTTGTAAGGAGCTTCGCTCATCGGTTGTATTCGTACACTGAACAACTGCTAGTTTTTCATCGTAAGACGCTTCGAACACATCGAAAGAGCGTCTATACCACAATATTGACTGCAAGAGTGGCTGCTCAAGACATCTCGAACTGCCCATGGAGCCAACTACGCAAACGGAACACCCGATTTCCGTCAATCTTAAAAGCCTCCATGATCGTTCTAGTTACTCCTTTCAAATTGTTTTCGCTGCCTCTCAATGCAGCTTTACTTACAATCTAAGAAGTAAAAATAAACGCAAAAAGTAAATCAGTCTACCTTTCTCTCCTTTTAGCACCCGTCTTCAAGGCAAAGCAAACGCTTCGCATGGTGCAGTTAAAATGCGTGTGACGGCTTCCTCACCAATGAATGGGCAAATGCCACTGAAAGAAGCACTGACACAATAGATAAGATTGAATGAATGAATGAATGAATGAATGAATGAATGAATGAATGAATCCACACGCAACTACTTTCAGAGTTCTCGAACGCTTGCGTAAACATAGAAATTTTTATGAAAATTACCGTACTAAATATCCGAAGACATTACCGGTCCGACCAGCCGTACGTGTCGCTGACAGCAGTGTCATAGTATGCAGTAGCAGTGTGCGTGTGTGCGTGCGTGCGTGCGTGTGTGTGTGTGTGTGTGTGTGTGTGTGTGTGTGTGTGTGTGTGTGTGTGTGTGTGTGTGTGTGTGTGTGTGTGTGTGTGTGTGTGTGTGTGTGTGTGTGTGTGTGTGTTTGTGTGTGTGTTTGTGTGTGTTTGTGTTTGTGTGTGAGGGGGGGGGGGCACTAGAGTCGACACATAAAAACAAATAAAAAATTGAAGAGCAGAATGCAGACGTGGATCACCGTCTACAAAAAAAAAAAGATATCTCAAGGAAATTGTCATCACTCTTGAAGGGTCCCTCTAACGCTATTCAAGCCTCCATTTCTTACTCTTGAGTTCCATCGATTGAAGGATCGAAAGATTAATGCAGCAATAAAGGCAGCGATAGGGGCACACATTTCGTAGTTATTCAGCCTAGAAAATTCGTAATACAAGAAAAAAACATAGTTGATCCCTCCGACATAGCAATCGGTATAGCAGGAAAGTAAAACGTGTCCTCACAGAAGTAGCTGAATGTTTACTGTACATTGATATTAGAGAGCTTGCGCGAGGTGTTTTGGTGTTTGACAGGTATAGCACCCTTTAACGTGGATGCACCCACGTGAACGTTTGGTGATACATCTCCATCCTGACGACTAAAGATCATGATCAATGATTGAACAAACCCTTCTGGTACCTGTAGTAGTTAACGGTGAGAGCAGAATTAGAGGAAGTGGTGTGACTGCCAGAAGTGCGTCGCTGACTGGACGCAGAACTTGGGCTAAGGTCACCTACTCGCGAAATGTTAGAGTTACCAAGCACCACGGCCCAACTAGAGGGCAACGCAACGCGCGTCCCGTCTCCTCTGTTGGCCGGCCGCGATTTTTCTCGGGGTGAGCGTAAGCGGGAAATGCGGTGTTACAGTGGTTACAGCCAGGCGAGAGAGACGCGTGTCGCAGAGCTATTTTTGGTATGGATGGATGCTATGAGCGAGGCCGACGCTTGAGCTGAGTCGCCATCTATCTGTGTGTTAAGGCGTCGACAAAATTTCACTTCTCCTATTGGAAATGCGCCGAATGGGGCGGACGCGTAGCAAACGAAGCGTTGAAGGAGCTAATCGCGGAGGTAATGCATTACTTCACTTTAACGCTCCCAGAGAGCGACACCCCCTCTCCGACCAAAAGCGTTGTGAGAGGACAGTGTTAGATATAAAAAATCACGCCATATCCACAAAGTGAATGATGTTGGAGGAGCTTGCTCGGAGATGATCGGGTAACCCGCGAATCCTCCGTACACATCTCCTACCATCATATATAGACGTGACAACGTTGTTATATACACATTACATGCGGCGCTCGGGCCGCGAGCCCCAGCTGCTGTTTGTTGCGAGCCCGCCGCGCTGCTGTGCGGTGTTCATGCGGGCCGAGCGGTAACGAAGTTTTCACTGCCTGAGCTCTCGGCGAAGAGAAAATTACACCATCTCCCGCTAAAGGGAGCCATATGTAGATGCGAAGCAGCGGGCGCTAACGCTTACACTGGCGGCGGCGTTGACGCTGGCGCTCATCGCGGCGTTGCGCAGGAGAGAAACCTGGGGAGGCGCAAAGTACGCAGTGATGAACCGGTGTTTCCTACTGGAACATGCCACTCTAAGGCAAAATTACCCGAAAGAGGAGTAACGGAGCCCAATAGGCGCGCGCAATGAACGGATAGACCGCTGAGGAGTAACCACAGAGGGATGCGTGCCGTGTGCAAACCAGTTAGTCTCCAAAGGCACCAAAGGGATGAACCGCGCGGGAGATACGTCACGTGTGCAAACCGTTGTCGAGGAAACTAACCGTCCTCCTCGCTCTTGGTCAGTCTTCTCACTTGTTTTCATGGAGGCGCGTTGGCGGTTGTGTCGCGCTCGGAGAGTTCGATGATTTAGGAACTACGCCGCGGTGCCTTGGATAAACACGTATGCGGCGTATGCGTGGATGAGCGTGCGGTGCTGCTTTTACGTTTCGCCGCAACCATGAAGTTTGGAGCTGGTCTCGACACGCCGAGACGCCGCGCTGTATTTCTCCGGCCACGGTGCGCTGGCGTAGCAACGGCACTGCGTCGACACCGGCTGGGAATGGCGGCCGAGAAGACATAGGCCTATCGGATCCATGAATTCAATCCGACTCTGGGCAGAAGTTGGGCTCTGGATTATTTCACAAGTAAGTGATCCATACTTTATTTTTCCGTACCTGTCGTTTGCGCGAAGCGCATCGCGCTAGTTGGCAACGGGCTCGATCGTGTTGTATATATCGCGCGCACGAAATGCACCGCGAAGGTTGGCTTTGGCGTCCGCTCGCCTGTGCTTTGTGACTGCCTGAAAATTGGCCGCCATTGCCGTCGGCCGCCTGGACGCTCTCGCCGTGGTGATGAGCTGCGGGCTCGCGATATTGGGTCAGAGGCCTCGCCGCTGCGGTGCGACTCGTCCAAAACGCATTGCGGTTGCCGTCAACGAGCTCGGTTGTGTGTCGCGCGCTTGAAGTGCACCGGCAGCTAGCGAGTGCTTTAGCTAGCCGACTTTAGCTGTGCTTCGGAACTCTGTGGACAGTTTTCGCCATTACCGTTGGCTTCCCCGTCAATCGGTCGCAAGCAGCTCAGCGCCGTTCGTGGCGGCGGCCCCCGCGTTCGCTCGTTTCTGCCGCTCGATCCAGGAACTTTGTGAAAATTTGTCGACATTACCGTCGGCTTCCGCGGCGCTCGCTCGAAAGCAGCTCAGTGCCGTTCGTGGCGGCGGTTCCGCGTTCGTTCGCTCCTCTGTTCGAGGTTCGCTGGCGGCAGAAGCTCCGCGTTCGGCCCCGCGCGTTCACTTGCTCGAGCTGTATACGACGCCGCTCGCAGAGAACTCGCCGACTCGTTGGCGGCTCGGCGGTCGCGGCGCCTAGGCATGATGGCTGCGGCTGCCGCACTTGGAGCTGTTGCGCTATGTGACTCGAAATGCGTTTTCGATTATGTATGACATCGCAGTGGAAATATTTGCATGCCATATTTTAGACGTGCGTATTTATTTCACCTTGCACGTATTTGCCATGTGCGTGTATCTTCCTCACTGTCACATGTGACTTAACTGTTTGCAATCTTTTTGTGCAGACGTTGTCCACTACGTGCAGAAGGCTGCGTGTCTCACTTTTGTCTTTCGTTGTTGCATTGACTGCGAAAGCAGTGAAACAAGCATGACTAAATATTTTTTTCGCGTGTTCTTTTCTGCGCCATTTGTTGCTCACTGCGGAGAAAAACACGCGAGAAAAGTATTAAGCCTTGCAGAGAGAACTGTGCAAAATCATCCCTGGGGATTAACGCATCATTTGAACTGAGGATAAAAAGATTATCCCAGTGGAGCATTTGAGTGAACCAACCGTTCGTCCGGTGAGGTGCAACCGTGGGGACTAACGGTTGACCGGTAAGGGGTAAATGCGAGGCCCAAACGTTAGTCCATTGAGGTACAACTGTGGGGACTAACGGTTGCCCGCGAAGGTGTAAATGTGAGGACTAAATGTTAGTCCCTTGAGGTGCAACTGTGGGGACTAACGGTTGCCCGCGAGGGTGTAAATGTGAGGACTAAATGTTAGTCCCTTGAGGGGACTAACTGTTAGACCCGTGCCGTTAGTCCTTAAAGGGACTAATGGTTGTGGCAGCCCCGTTAGTCCCCAAGAGGACGAACGGCACACCCTTTTAACACCCTTTTGCCTTAGAGTGCAATCGCTGCTAATGGGCAATGAGAGACAGAAGACTCCGACTGGACACAGAGACCCGCAGTCCGCTTTTAGTTAACGCGCACGCTGCGAATTTTTATTGTTCAACAACGCACAGGAGAAATCTCCCACCGGCACCACCTTGGAGGTCAAGATCCAGTGCCATATATACGGGGTGGCCAGTGAACGGTTGCGCAGCGCGAGCAGTCGGTTTTTTCAACCAAGAAACTCGCTAGCAGGACGCTGCCTGCGTCGGCGTCGCGAGGCGAGAGAGGGGGGGAGCGTAAGAGAGGAGAGAGAGGGGGGGACGCGCATGCGCGGTGGGAGTGTGGACGCCGTGGGCAGGGATGCCTAGAGGAGAGAGGGGGGAGAGTAGGAGAGAACAGAGGGAGGGGACGCGCATGCGCAGTGAGCGGAGAAGTGTACACGCCACCGCCATCGCCGCCGGACAAGGCGCGAGCTTAAGAAGCTTGCCGAACAAGCTCCTAAAAGGTGCGTTTGTGAAGCTCTCAGAGTGTGTGACCGTAGCGCAGTGGGTAGCGTGCCCGGCATCTTGTCGCGGACCTAGAGGTCATGGGTTCGACTCCCGTAAATGAAGCTTTTTCCTTTGCCATCTGATCGAGTGCATTTTTTGTCGTCAATTTTGTGACGGAAATGCATCATTGATGTCTTGGTGGATCCCGGCATAAAACACTCTCCGTGTTAAAATGCCTACCCTCAACGCAATTTTCGCGGGACCACATGATCACATTTCACTTGCCACTGCCGGTGCAAAGCAGCGCCAAAAAGATATGAGCTGAAAGGTACCTAGGGGGGAGCTTGCACATCATTGTTGCCTGTTTTTATTTTATTTCTTTTTTACAGCGAAAGCTGTATATGGCTAGGAGAAACGAAAAACCGTTCGGCATCTGTGTCACGAGCGGTCTCCATTGGCTGTGCTATCAGTTACGTCGTTCTGAGCGTCGTACCCAAGCTCGCGCGCCATTGGCGCGTGAGCTTGGGATCGACGCTTGCAAGGTCAAACACTTGCAGCCACGGCGCGCCCTCTGGCGCGCCGAAGAAACGGCGTTGCGTGCAGAACAGCGTCGACGTGATTCCGGGAGCGCGTTCGCCGGGGCGAGCGCCCGCTTTGGGCGAGATTTTCTCCAGCGGCACTTTGGCTTCGGCTGCGACGTCTGTGACCGCCGGTGGTTCGACCACAACCTGGCAACGATAATTGTGGAAGCCTTCAGTGCAGCGTCGGGTTGAACCCACTGCTAAACCCTGGGGCCGCACATTTCAGCTTCGCTGGTTAACCATTTGTACGGAGTGCTTGGGCGGTGATTCTTTTTTATTTATTTTTTCAATACTGCCAGAAACCTTTTTGGTCACCAAGGCTGGAGTTGTTACAGTGCAGTGAACATTACATTTGTTAAAACTTAATGTCACGTTAGAAGTACAAAATAACAACGAAACACACAAACACGAAGAAGAATAATCAATGAGCAATTAATTCTGAGTTACTGATGTCAAAGAGCAACGCACGCCAATCGTTTTACAAGAGCATTACAATGAACAATCAATAACAAGTAAATTACTTTCAAGTAATAAAGCACACCCAGCGATCACAAGTAGGGAACAATAGCCAACAAACAAGAGACGGACGTTGACATGTTCACCGCCTCATTTGGTAGACCATTCCACTCTACTATGGTCCTTGGAAAAAAGGAACCCTTGTACGCATCTGTCTTGCATTGAGGCACCAAGATGGTGTTGTGTTTCGTCCGGGTAGGTCGTAACCTGTTAATTTGGATGTACGCCAGGAAGTCTAGTTTATTCTGGCTGTTAATGATGTTGAACATCATCTTGAGACGGTGCAACTTGCCGCCCTGATTCGAGTGTGCAAAGACCAGATTGCATATAAAAACCTGATACTGACTCGTTCCTACAATATTTATTGTAAATAAAACGAAGCGCTTTTCTCTGAGTACGTTCGATGCGATTAATCTCTGCTTTAGCGTATGGATCCCAAATTACATCTGCGTACTCGAGTAACGGGCGTATGAGGGACGTGTATTCAACTAATTTTGTATTGCTGTTACAGTGTTTTAAACGATGCCTCAGCAACCACAGTCGTTTTAAAGGTGTAGCGAGAATATTTTTAATATGCCTGTCCCAATTTCAATGTAGAATCAATAGTTAAACCCAAGTATTTAAATTGATCAACACGGGTGATTAGGTTATTTTTCACATTGTATGCATAGGAAAGTGGGTTTTTTTACGTGTTACTGACATCTCTGCGCATTTAGTGGAGTTCAAAGTCATCTCCCCATAGCTCGGCACACTCACTCATGAGTGCACTCAACTCACACTCACTCATACTCATTTGAACGTGGTGAGCTGAGTATGAGTGAGTACTCATGCGTGTGAGTGGACGTGAGTGTGAACGTGAGTGAGAACTCATGAGTGTGAGTGGTCGTGAGTGTGAACGTGAGTGAGTACTCATGAGTGTGACTGGACGTGAGTGTGAACGTGAGTGAGTGCGAAGGCTGAAAAAATTGTGGTGAATGAGTTTGAGTGAGTACTCCCTTAAAGTGCCGACCTATGGAGCTTGGCACACTCACTCATGAGTGCACTCAACTCACACTCACTCATACTCATTTGAACGTGGTAGCTGAGTATGAGTGAGTACTCATGCGTGTGAGTGGACGTGAGTGCGAACGTGAGTGAGAACTCATGAGTGTGAGTGGTCGTGAGTGTGAACGTGAGTGAGTACTCATGAGTGTGAATGGACGTGAGTGTGAACGTGAGTGAGTGCGAAGGCTGAAAAAATTGTGGTGAGTGAGTTTGAGTGAGTACTCCCTTAAAGTGCCGACCTATGGAGCTTGGCACACTCACTCATGAGTGCACTCAACTCACACTCACTCATACTCATTTGAACGTGGTAGCTGAGTATGAGTGAGTACTCATGCGTGTGAGTGGACGTAAGTGCGAACGTGAGTGAGAACTCATGAGTGTGAGTGGTCGTGAGTGTGAACGTGAGTGAGTACTCATGAGTGTGAATGGACGTGAGTGTGAACGTGAGTGAGTGCGAAGGCTGAAAAAATTGTGGTGAGTGAGTTTGAGTGAGTACTCCCTTAAAGTGCCGACCTATGGAGCTCGGCACACTCACTCATGAGTGCACTCAACTCACACTTACTCACACTCATCTGAACGTGGTGAGTTGAGTATGAGTGAGTACTCATGAGTGTGAGCGGACGTGAGTGTGAACGTGAGTGAGCACTCATGAGTGTGAGTGGAGCTGAGTGTGAACGTGAGTGAGTACTCATGAGTGTGAGTGGACGTGAGTGTGAACGTGAGTGAGTGCGAAGGCTGAAAAAATTGTGGTGAGTGAGTTTGAGTGAGTACTCCCTTAAAGTGCCGACCTATGCATCTCCCACGTATGACACCAATTAGTTATAGCCATTAAATAGCTGCTCAGTACGGCTTGATCCTCGATTACCTCAACATTGTGATAGACGATGCAAAAAAAACGGCTGCGTACAGGAGAGTCAATGGCCAAGACATTCAGATAAATAAGAAAAAAAGGAGGGGCCCAAGGACCGAACCTTGAGGTACTCCGGAAAGCTCTGGTGCTGTTTTAGACTTCGATTTTGCTATTTGGGCGTACTGATGGCGGTTCGATAGGTAAGAGTCAAGCCACTTTACAAGTTGATTGTTGTTAAAAATGCTGCCAAGTTTCGTCAATAAATTAGAATGGGACACACGGTCGAAGGCTTTTTGGAAATAGAGAAAACTGCATCTGTTTGACGGGAATTTCGAGCGCAATAAACAACATTAACAAGAACGAGAAGACGGCACGGGCGCTATTGCCCGCATCTGTTTGCCCACCTTTGTCCAGCGTGGCGATAAATTCGTTCGTAATATGAAGCAGTTGCGTCACCGTCGTAAGGCCCCGTGGAAAACCATGTTGGCTGCTCGCGAAATGGTTTCCCTTTCCAAAGACAAGCTCACGTGCACAAAAATGAAGGGTTCGATTACCTTCGCTTGTAGGGCATAATAGAGACATCGGCCTATATAGTTGGTCACACAATGCTTATCACCAGATTTGTGGATTGGTACCAACAGTGCCGTTTTCCAATCTGTAGGAACTTCACCCTTATCGAGACTTGCACAAAAAACAACAAAAAAGACATTTCGCGCACCATTCAGTGTATCTGTAGAGAAAGCTGCTGGGAATATCATCCAGTCCGGACGATTTCTTTGTGTCGAGGCCATGGTGTAAGAATAAGTTAGGTGCTGACACTCGCCGCTCCGCTCGAGGGGAGGGCGCGGGCAGATTGTGTTCGCCGATGACCTTGAGCCACGAGTAGTTTGCGCCGCACTAGTAGAGATGGCGCTGTAGTATAGGGTCACAGGGGCTCGCGCGGGACGCATTGTGATACTCGCGCGCAAAGGAAGATCTTTCTGAAAGTTTTGTGTGCATGCTGTTCTGTGATTTAGAAACGCGTTGCCCTGTGCCTGACAGCGCTGTACGAGTGCATTTGTTTTGCTGATTCGTGTTTTGTGATTCACTGAACGTATACCTGACGCCGAGTACCCGTTAGCAGCCTTGCCGCAGGCTGCGCCTCGAAATGTGCAAAATGTGTTTTTTCCCGAATTGCAAGTCGGGGCATAGCATTTGTATGGAGCTTGTGTCGCTTTTCAAGGCTCCGCGTGAACGAGAGCGCTTAGATAAGTGGCGATGGGCGATGCCGAGAGCAGACACTGTCTTGAAGCCTACTGACCATGTGTGCGCGAAGCATTTCCCAGAAAAAGGGATCTGTGCAATATATCGTGCAGAATACGAGGGAAATGTCCTGTCACACCCCCCCGCCCCCCCCGAAAGAAAAAAAAAACACTGGGCTCCCTTCAGATACGTTGCCTAGCATTTCACCGGGCTGTCCAACATACCTGACCGTGCAGCAAGAAACCAGGAAACATCCGCGAAAGCGGCAGGCTGTACTGCCGACTTCACGGAAGCGACGGGGGGCCAAGAAGTTGAACTGATTCTGAAGTGCCTAACCCGACCGCTGAAAGTACGCCGAATTTATCGCGCGTAGAATCAGCGGGTTGAGAGCATGGCGATGCTGAATCAACAGGCACGCTACGCAAGCGGCCGCGCT
This sequence comes from Rhipicephalus appendiculatus, assembly GCA_030522465.1. Lineage (NCBI taxonomy): Eukaryota > Metazoa > Arthropoda > Arachnida > Ixodida > Ixodidae > Rhipicephalus > Rhipicephalus appendiculatus. Next base: position 14,573 of record JALIZH010025878.1, on the reverse strand, counting down.
TGGACTTCAGCAGCGACGGGCCTCCTCCACGTGAAGAGGAGGATTATTCTCAACACCACACTGATAGTGCGAGCGGCCTATGCGCTACCGACTCACTTCGTCATCAAGCCGGAAAGGTAATTTCTTGTTTTAAATTGAGATGTCACTTTTTAGCTGCCTTATTAATGCTTATTAGCACGAAGAAACATTAAATATGTTGTACGGATAATCTGTGAACAGAACACACACACACACATGCACGCACGCACACACATGCACGCACTCGCACACACACACACGAACGCGCACGCACACATGCACTGAAAAACACGCACGCACACCACACACACGCGCACGCACACACGCTCATACACACACTACACACACGCACACATACACTCGCACACATACACTCGCACACGTACACTCGCACGCACACTATCGCCTTCCCAATCGCTAGCGTGCCTTTGCTTTTCGGTGGAGACTGCCGCCAGGTCGGCAAACCGCAAACGTCCTCAAGCTGCTATCCTTATTAAAACTACCTCGAATTTTCGCTCATGGCCAACGCTGCTTTTTTGACGCTAACGCCAACACCGCCAACACCTCCAACACCGGAAATTCGGCGAAACGAGCTCTTTAACACTGTTGCGCCAAAATGCGACCGCTCTCCAGACCAACGTTTGCGGCTGTAGGAGCATTTATATCACAAAAACGTTGTTGGGAAATAAGCTGCCTACACAATAAGAAAATCAATTTCGTTACTGCAAAATCCCAGTGTATTAGTTTATTCACATCCATGTACATATGTATATCGAGTGTGGTAAACAAGCGAGACCCCACAGCAACAATCTACTCAGCGCGGATCCGCGCCGTTCCCCAGTGAGCCACTTGAGCCACCGTCTGTTAGCGCCACCTGTCGCCGCCAAAAGGAAACAGCCCAGGCGGCGAACACAATCTGGACGCGGCTCCGGCCTCAGAGTCATCACCTAAAATATTCTTACACCATGGTCGAGGCTAAGAAGTGCTGAAAAAATGCCCTGTTCGCTTAAAAAGAGGTCAGATCCTCTGCAACTTAATTTGGCAACCATGTTTGTTCTGCGTAGAAATACGCTGGAAAAGGGGTCATTAAAAGCTTGCGCTGATATACATTAATCCGCAACATCAGAGTTGTTCAGGCAAAGTTTTCTGACACGGTCTCTCTTATCGGCCAGATGCCTCCAGAACTTTTGTGGTTCGCTAATAAGAAAATTGTACATTCGGATATTAAAAAAATTGATGCTTTGATGTGCTAATAATTTTGCGTAATTCGTCGCGAATATCCTGCAAGTTCTGCTTTTTCTGTGGACGGCCGCTTGACAAACATTTGACGTGACGTATTAGTTGAATAATTTCGTGGGTAATCCAGAGGTTAGGGCTGTTCACATTCCTAGGTTTAAGAGGGACATATTGTTTTATACGCTTATGGATCGTCTACTTGAAATGCAGCGATAAATCGTCTGCGCTCGATTTATCGTCCACAAACATTTTATCTAGCGTATCATAGCTCTGTTCGAGAAGGTCTAAAATACTAGCGTCGTCCGCGTGGTTGAAGTCAAGAAACGTGGTTTTGATACCACGTGTTTCGGGCCGTCGGGGGGTTGCTTTTAGAGAGTATCATGTTGTGATCAGATATTTCAGGTAGAACATCAACTGCAAAACCAAGGCGGCCAACCGCATCAAAAATAAAAACAAGGTCGATTCACGAACTTGTAGCCGTGGTTACTCTCGTTGGTATGTCAACCACCTGTTTGAAGTTATAGAAAAACGCGATGTCGAGAAGTAAGTCCGAATGCCGAGTAGAAGAATGAGCGCACGTAAGACCACAGTTAATGTGAGGCAAGTTGAAGTCGCCACCCATGATAATGTGGGTATAGCGTTTGTTATGTTGACCCAGAAAGTCGTGCAGCGATTCTAACATTGATGAACCAGCGTTACGGGGCCTGTAGACAGCACCGATAAGAATACTGAGATTGAAAACCCTGTGGACGATCCACACCATTTCATCACTAGCATTGTGACGTAGCAAGGAATAGTGAATACCTTTTTTTATTACGATTGCAACCCCGCCCCCCTCTTGTGCAGCGATCCAGGCGAACCATCTAATGCGAATGTGGTGTGATGTCATTATCAGAAATGTTTTCGTGGAGCCTAGTCTCGGTGAGGATAGAAAAATCTGTGTGATACATGTGAAGAAACCCTTCAAATTCGTCGCACTTGTTTGTGATACTTGGAACATTCACATTAAGCACAGAAAGCCCGCCCATGGACGAGCTGCACTTTTGGGTTAGAGGGACCGTATCATCGCAATTGCTGTAGATTTGTCACTGTGCAGCAAAACGGTGCTCTTTCATTTCTATCTGCATCCCAACGGAATTGTTTGTCATTGATTTAAGTTTTGTCGAAAACAAGCATAACTTTATCACCCTCATCTCTGTGCGTTCTTGCGGCATCCCAAAGCTTTTTTTTGAATTTGTTGCACATGACGTGAGAAATCCTCTGAGATGCTAAATGCCGAATTTTTTAGCTTCCTACTGTTTTTAAGAATGTTGCCCTTGTACCTTCCATCGTGTAATCGGATGATAACCGTTCGGCATTTGTTCTCAGTAGGTCTCCCGAATTCTGTGAATGCTTTCAAGTGGTACGTCTTGTCTATTTAACAGATCTTGAAATATTTCTTTGAAGTCTATTTGCTCAAGGAACTGCTGGTCTTCTTCTGCAGTTTCCTTTACACCATAGACGATTAAGTTATTCCTCCTGCTTCTGTTTTCCAAATCCACTATTAGACTGTGAACTGTTTTTTTTTGCAGCACATCAACTTTTCCTGTATAATCGGCCGCAGTTGCAGACAAGCCATCCAACTTTTTCTCAATGGAAGCTAGCTTTTTATTGTTCTCACTAAGCTGCTGATTCGCAGAATCCGAGCCTTGCTTTTGCTCACGAATATCGTCTAGTATATTCGTGAGCATTTTCTCGGTTGCTGGCCCTGGTTTGGATTCAGTGTCGCCACAGGAAGATATAGCAAATCAACAAAACAGGAGTACACAGTCAGCAACCGTACAAGTAGTGACCGTGGGCACGGCAGAAGCAATAGACAAACATCGTTACTACGATACGTATATACTGAACGATAGACTCTCACCTGTAAAATAAATAAGAACCGATTAGTAAGACGCATTGTCTCAGAGCTTCCGCCGTGCCCACTAGTCAATGGCCGCGATGTAGTTGGGCTTTTATGCTCCCAGGGTGCTGACGTCGATGATTCTGGTGGGCGTTGCGCAGCCATCCAAGGGGGCCAGATGTGCATGCCCCAAGCCTCGTTGGTGCGGTTGTTGGATCCTTCCATGTGCCATAAAACGTGCTTATCCGTCATATCAAATGTGAACGTTTCCTGGCATTCTTCGTATGGTGCAACGCTAGGGTTTGCGAAAAGCACGGCCTGTAGAACAAATAAGAACGGATTCGTAAGACCCATTGCCTCAGAGCTTCCACCGTGCCGTTCCATCCAGCATGGCGATTACGCCTTTACCTCAGTAACAAACAATATGGCACCGCAACCCCTTCCCTCCGAGAATGAGACCAATAACAATGCGTCAAAATGAAAGTCTTTGACCATTTGAACGCCGTAACCATCACGAATACACAACAACAAGTTGCTCAGGAGAATACACAAGCAAGAAGAAAACTTTCTCGTAACGACCAACCTCATGTGCGCATTTTTCCATGCTCGGAGGCCACAGGCAGACAAGCAGGCAGCGTCTCTGCCTCGTTTACAAGTTTTTCTCTCATTTTTAGGGACACTTTCTGTTTGGTTTAGTATAAAAAGCACAGCAAACAAAGATTCCTCGAACTCTATGGGGGATACCTTACCGCTTGTGCGAAAGCAGACAGCTCGCGAATGTACAAAAGCAAGAGAAAAGAGCGACAGAAGCCTTTCGTGTGCACAACCGACCCGCGCAAGTAACAAGTCTGGAAGTGAAATAGCAGACGGCGCAACTATCGTGTTTTGAAGAAGTCTTTCCTTTTTTTTTTCTTTTCGTTCTTGTTGCAACGGTTTTTATTTGGTGTTCGATGGAAATGTACGGAAAAGAAAACCCCCGAAATATTCTCTTTTATGATACATTGCCTCGATCACGTCTAACGTTGCATTTATCCGACCAAAGGTCTGCGCTCTTCTGCGTCATTTCCGCCCGCAGTAGTTCAGGCGAGCGCCGCTGGGCTTCGATGTGGTCGGCAGTGATGTAGTGATTTCATTGCGCTATTAAAAATAATTAAATCTATTGATATCCGTGCTTTTACCTATGCTAAAATTATCCCCAGCAATCAGTCTATGCAATTAACGAATAAAAAGTGAGGGCTTAAAAAATTTTGGAGGGCCCATTTCAGAATTTAGCAGCTCACCCAGACTAGCTAACAACAAGAAGCTGTACACAGGGCGGATTATATATGGGGCCCAAAAGCGCAGTGAACGTGCGCAAATAAAGCCATGCTGTACGCGCACTGCAAGCGTATCGCTTATGAAAATGCACTAACGGTGCCGTATGCGCGGTATTCATGTTAGGAACAGCACTAAAGCGTAAGCAATAAGCCGTCGTTCGGCACACATATTTCGTGTAGTATATGCTATGGCTATGGCTGCGAGCAGCGAACCGAACTATACACTTGACACTGAAACCTGAAACCAGCTACTTTATTCGGGCTGTTTTTTTTAATATATATATATATCCACCACTGTGCAGGCATCGCGAGTTTTTTGGTTTTTTTTTCCTATCATGAACGCAAACTGTGCCGTGCAGAGAGGGGACGTTATAGCGCCATTAACAGGCCTGCACAACTACGATGAACCGTATTGCATTCAGGGCTACGCAGTGATACTCAGAAAAGTATTCTGGAATACAGATACCGAAATAGACGCGCTGAGGATACATATACTCAGATATATTGGGCTTTGACATAAGGGGATATTCCGGAGATACATTTGCGAAAAGACGAAAAAAGTACCCCGGAATACAGATACAGAAATACAGATAGAGATACAGGAATACGTTTTATTTCGGGGATGTTGATATTCCGGAGAGAGATTTATTAAGCGCAGCATAATATTGTCCGCAATGTTGCGGCGCATTGAAACTTGCAGGTCATCCATATTGCCCGAATCACTAACGAACAGCCGTGAATTGAGAAAAAGTATGCATTACATTATACAGAAGATTTGCTTTGTATAGAATTACTTGACATACGAGCGCGTAACGTGAACACGGACTAAGAACGACAAGGACAAGCGCGTATATCAAGTAATCATGAATCACCGCTCGCCCAAGCAGCCATTTTGCATAGAAGGTTGTTCTGTTAACTTCACTAAGGGAACAGAATCAGAATCAGAATCCGACTTTATTTCCAACACACTTGGTGGGGGTCCCCCAGGCAAAAAGCTGTGCAAACAGCTTGGCGAGACCTGGGCGCCTACAGAGGGCAGCACATGCAGTGGAGTTCCCACGGCATCTTCTCAGTCTGCCTGCTAGACAGCGTTGGTTCAGGCTTCCACATAACGCTCGAAGAACTCACCAAATGAATGGCCCGCGAAAAAAAAAATTACTGGTGCTGCACCAACTTGACAGATAGCGACCATGTCGGTAGGGCGGACAATATGTCTTAGCGATTATGCCATCAGCGGCGTCTGGCGCTTTTACCACATTGGGCCATTCTGTGCGTGTGGGGAACCCATCGCCACCCTCGCTGTGTCGCCGACCGGTGGTGTGCCTTTGCATTCCTTAGCACAAAAAAGAGTCCCTTTCTCCTTTGCAAACATATGTGATAATTTCCGACACAAAATGTAACGAGATATCAATGCCTATCGCGATATAATCGATACATCGTAAAGGTATTTCACTATTCAAATACAAATACATTTTTCAGATGTATCTCGATAGAGTAATATAAATACTCACTAGTATATTTCGTATACTTTCGCAGTACTCTTGTATCGCGATACTGCTCAGCCCTGATTGCATTTAACATTTAACTTTTACCGTAGCGAAACGCATTTCACCCAGACTACAGCACCGAATAACCGCAGCCAGTTCATCTTCAAGAGCAAAAACGTCCGTTAATTTTTTCCCCAACGCTGGGAGGCAGTACGCCCCCGCAAAACATCCCATTTGGCCACGAATGTTTTTCTGCAAATGACAGGCCGCGCTTCACCTATAACTTCCCCCTTTCATTTTGACTAACTTCCCCCCTTCCTCTTCGGCACATGTACACTCCAAGAACATTAAGAGTATGTGGTACTCCTTTGGTAGGGTCCTGACTTTCCACGTAGGACTATCATTATTAAAAAAGACGTTAACTCTAATTTGGGCCCAGCGATAATCTCCATAGAGAGTTCGCGTGTCTTTTAAGAGAGAGCCACATACAGGATAAGTCAGGACTCCCAAAAAAAGAAGAGTGCAAAGACAATTTTTTTTTCTTAGGGTAAATTCTAATGGCAGATTCCGAGCACTTCCGGTAGCAGTTTTTCTGCTCCATGCGGACCAAGTCTATTCCACTGGCAGGTTGAGGGTGCTCCCTGTATGCTTTTAGGGGCGAAGCTCCTTAGGGTGTGGGTCTGTCCCTCCTCTGTAGTAAGATAGCCACGTATAGTGGAATGTACCCACTCCACGTGATAAAGATGACGATGACGCAGTGTAGTGGAATGTACCCACTACACGTGATAACGATGACGATGACGCTGATGACCATGAAGTATAAGCGCGTTCCTCTGTAGTAGTAGTAGTAGTAGGTAGGTAGGTAGGTAGCCACGTATAGTGGAATGTGCCCACTCCATGTGATAAAGATGACGATGATGCAGTATAGTGGAATGTACCCACTACACGTGATAACGATGAAGTATAAGCGCGTTCCAGTATAGTGGAATGTACCCACTACACGTGATAACGATGACGATGACGCTGATGACCATGAAGTATAAGCGTGTTCCAGACCACACATTCTCTTTTGCCATGGATGAAAACGATCGAGCTTCGCCCACTCATCATCATTCACTTCGTGGATATGGCGTGATTTTTTCATTCGTAGATCTCGAGCAGCTCCACCGCGAGATCCACTCCATGGAGCAACTTTCTGCACTCCACAAAAAGCGTCGGATTCGACCGGAAGTCGGAAGCGCCCGCGAGTGCACAGAACGTGACGTACCACGTGACCGACGCAACGCACTCTCAGAGGGCACGCGTTCTCTCCGCGCGCGCACATGAACGCGAGTTGCGGCTCGGAAGCAATAGTAATTTGTGCATCACAACGTCAACATGCGCTTACGGGAGGAAAGCTGGTCGCTTCCGGAAGCGGGCGTGCGCTAGCGCCCCCCTGCCATTTGCTTTGGTGGGAGCGCTTGTGTTCCAGTGCTAGATTTTCTTCAGTTGACCTCTGCTGGAGCCAACGTTACTTTGTTGGCTGGAGCGGAGTGCTCTGGCACAGAGTTCGTCGGCTACTCCGAATGTGCCATTGGAATTCACTATTCTAGTGGATCCCCTAATCACTCTACTCAGCCACCCTCAAGAACACAGACACCCGAGTAGTAGTAATAGAGGTTTTGAGGAGATGAAAGACGCTTACTTCTGCAACTCGTAAGGAAACACGGCGCAGCGTCCTTGGAAAAGGGAGTGAAAGAAGAGGGAAAAGAGAGGGCACATTCTCGAGAAACGACTACCCGCAACACCGAGCGCCGCGCCAGGCCGGGGTGCCAGGTGGCACTGTGAGTCGAATCCAGGGGCGCGACTCTCGCGGTGTCCACTTAGTGGACATGTCCACTTCGACGGAGCGCGTTCAGTTACGCAAAAAAACGGCGAGTCGTTACGTCATGGCGCTCTTGACCACATCGATGCACCGAACCCGCCAGAACATTCCCAGCGTAAAGAGAAAGAAAGTGGACGAAATGTACAGTAACAGGACTCTTAAACAAATTTGACAAGTCTGAACTTGTGCATGAACGTGTTGAGATGTTTGAAGAACGATGTAGGGAATGCGCACCGACCTTCCAGGGGCGTCAGGCGGGCGGCCGCGTTAAACCTAATTCAAGGCTAACGTGATTACAGTTTATGCACGGCCTTCCGAGATGTGCGTCCAAAATCGGATCTCTGGGGGCAGCATTCGTTGAGGAGAAGCGCATTCCGTCTTTCTCATTTGTGTCGAGAGTTGTGAAAGCTGCGTGGCGTCAAAATGACGTTGCGGAAGAAGTACTGGAAACAGGCGGCGCACTGCTTGCAGAGCTCCAGCCAATCAGTGGAGACAGAAGTGGACATGTCCACTAGGTGGACACCACGAGAATAGCTCCCCAGTACCTCTCGACAAGGTTACCAATATGGGCTTGTTGGTTCATCGTAAACCGGCTTGTAGCATAGCGCGGAAACAAACAGGGGCACAGAAGTAGTACAAGACGAACACATGCGCAATATTTTTTTCCTTTTTTTACTTTCAAAAACAAAAAATTTATTTTCACGAGCAATCATATATACACACAGAATCACGTGACAGTTATAAAAACTTTTCGTTTCCCAAATCATGGACATGGACAGGGCCTTCAATATTACTGGCCAAATCTGCGGACAATAGTTTATAAATGGCAACCAAGCAACTTTAGGGCATGCGTAAATGCCCAATTTCTTTGACGGACAATGACAATGACGGCTTGCTGATACGGTGGTCGCCGGCAGAAAGGATGTATTCTGTTGATATTATCAACCTTACAGGTTCAGATTTACTTCTTGCAAAAATCACAGTGTCTTCTTGTAGTGGGTGGCCATGCACGCGTTTTGCAGTGAAACGCTAAAAAACTATCACCTGAGACACTTTTCACTTGGTTTCTATGTTCACTCAGCCGGTCGTTTATGCATCTTCCCGTCTCACCTATGTAACAATTTACGCACGAGAGGGGGGATGCGATAAACAATGCCAACAGTGCATGCGACAAACTTAGCCTTGTGTTTCTTATCAGAGACCGACCTGTAGTCAATACTTCATTAGTATTTCTACGTAGAGTTCTCAGCTTGTTTGGAGCTTAAAAGACAACCATGACGTTTTCACGGAGTCCGATATTTTTGAAACTGTGAGACAGTTGGTGGATATTTATTACAGCAGTTCTCCTGTCCTCACGGCGGCCTCTGACTTCACCGTTTGCCTGAGGGCATCTGTTCGAGCATTCCTGCTTCAGAAACTTTTCGGCTACTGGCTTTTTAGGACACATGTGTAGGATAGCCGGCGTCCTCAAGACTACGAAGCAAATTATGGTTGCGCACTAATAACACAAAGACACAGAAGACACGGACGAGCCCCGCGCAAGCTGGCAAAGCTCTGCCCGAAAACTTCCTCGGCTAAGAAGAATCCTGGAGGGTGTGGTATGAAGCACGAGCTGCCCTTATGTAGCCTTGCGCGATTGGCGTTGTTTACGAGCTTCGGCTTTCATATGGAAAGTCTTATGTCGGGCTAACCGGACGGTGCATCAACGTTCGTGCAAGGGAACATGAATTGTCGATAATAAACAAAGAGAATGCGCATTTGCCTGCGCACGTCCGTCATTGCATGTGTGCTCCGAATTTCCGAAGCATCAATGTTTTGGGCAGAAGCCATGATAGCACTGCCCGGGAACTGATGGAAGCCTTTTATATCTCGACAAGAGGGGACGCCTGTGTTAGCCAAACTTCAGTTTCTTTTGTGGATGGTGAAATTAGGTTCTTGCGTAGCATGTTGTAATCTGCAGAGTGTGACAATTGCGATTATCGTTGTTACCACGTCATTGGTGGGCGTATTTATTGACTACGACGTAAAATACAGACAGCTGAAAAAAAAAGCGCTCGTCCGTGTCCTCTGTGTCCTTGCGTTATTAGTGCGCAACCATAATTTCCTTCCAAGTATGAACCAACTCGCCCAGCAGCAAATTTATTGTCCTCAAGACCTGTGACTTGTTGATGAAAACTTGCAAAACTTGCCTTCGTTAGGTGAGGGTACGATTTTATTAAGGCCTTTTTGAAGCACTAGCGAGTTATGATCCTTTTAAACAGCTTGGAACGAGCCGAGTGATATTGGAGAAGAGGTTCGTTGGCTCTTGGAACGGCAACACAAGTTGCCGTGAACATAAAATGAACATAAAAAAAAGAGCTTAGAGAATAATCGACTGGCACTTCAAAAGTCACGTCAAGGCGTTTTTAAAACACTCGCCAACAATTCTTAACGCATCATCACACTTCTTTTGAAAACTCATGCTAAGGCACTCAAGATCTACTAAAAAATTGTCCACAGACCTAAAGGCTTTTTGTAAAAATTGTTCACCCCGTGAGGCGTTCACACATGTTCCTGTCCAATTTCGCCAAAAAACAAGTTACTAAGAACTGGAGCCAGGCACGAACCGATGGAAATCTCATTTTTCTGTAGATAAGGTCTGTTGTTCCACTGGATAAACGTTGATGATAGGTAAAAACACAGCAATTCTAAAAACCCATCAGTAGAAACACCTGTTTCTTGCGAAAACCTAACGGTGCCATAACTGTCAAGAAATTCTTTATCGCGTTGGAGAAGCTCGCTGTGCTGAATAGAACAATATAAATCTTTAATATCTGCTGAGAAGGCTTTTAGGCCCCTTTCAGCATAACTTTCAAAAAGCTCAATAACTTTATCCAAAATTTTCACGAGAAAAGGGTCACATATGTCAAGAACGTTTAACTTTGAAAGCAAATACCACGCAACTTCCTTCTGCCACGTACCTCTCTCAGAAATCATAACACGGAAAGGGGCATCCACCTTGTTCGTTTTAGCGCTGAAAAATAGATCCAGTTGTTTCTTATCAGACTTCAGTACATCTTTTATTGCGATAGCAATTATATGGACACTCTCGGCTGGTTTTTTGCCGTCGGCGTCGCCGCCGTCCGCCGCCGTCATTTGCCGTATATGTATATGTATATATATAACCGGCCCCGCCCGTCGTTCGTGAGCGTGAAAAGACGCGAGGGGGGGGGGGGGGTTAGTCCCTCGAGCGACCTTCGATTTTACGAGCGCGGTCGTCGCGGGCGCGCGCGTTATCTCCCCTTCTCGGCGGCCGACAACGGGGGGCCGGTGTACCCTTCTACGTGCTGCGCTCTCAACGCGAAGAGAATGTGGTGAGCAGTGTCCCTGGAGCGGCCGTAAGCTCTTAAAGCAGCGTTTTCTAGAGTTGCGTGAGATCGGATCCAAAAGAGAGTTAGCTGCCAGCCTCACTTCGTATAACATTACAATTTGTTGCTTTCGCATTCATTGCTTCACCCTTGCGGTGAAACTGTGACTTTTTCTTTGTTCTTGCAGATTCAGCTTCCTAAATATTTGATTTCGTAGATTAATTACAGCGCAAGGGAAGACACGGGACAACGAGACTAGCGAAGACAAGCCCGTGTCTTCCCTGGCGCTGTAATTAATCTACGAAATGGAATACCAACTACCCCGTATCCACACCCTGCTTATATATTTGAATCACTTCTGCTGCTACTTTCGTGGTGCTGCTGCTACGCTCGTTGAATACGGAACATATCGCGTCACCGGCTTTTTTTCAGAGAAATATTTGTGGGAGATAACGGCGAAGCCACCCTCTTAATCTACCGGTATAACACACCTAGAATTGTTCTTCAAATATGTCTCTACGCGCTTTAGAAGCAATTTTGAGGACTGTTGCTTTTAACGTACCAGGGCATCCAGGCTTTCCGAGTTCATCCTGGCGGTATCTTGCTCGGGGGGCTGTCTTAGATACTTCATGGACGATGCACAGAAGCTCCGGTTTGATCCTCTTGTTAGCTTGGGCAAACTTAGCACCGAGGCCAAGCACATCGCAAACACAGCCGGGATGTTCAAAATCTTCGGGGACGTGGACGTCCCAGATGACTTTCCGACGGTCCTTGTTCACTTGAATTCGCAGTTGCCCTATCGGAACTAGCCAAAAGAGCTCAGTCATGCGGTAAGCCAGGCCCAGGTGTTGCCACACATGCCTCATACTGATCAAACTGCACACTCAGGTAGTCTTTCAGCAGGCGCTTGTGTTCGTCCTGCACTCCTTGTGTGTCCCTGTTTGCTTCAGCGCTATGCTAAAAGCCAGTACCTCTCGCTGTCGAGGCGACGACCTGGCCACTCGACCACAGCTACGGTCACAAGCAGTTATCTTCACCCGACTTAACGTCGTACAATCGCGATAGCGCCCATTTACACAGAACATCACGGCAATGGCAAGCTTTAGCTTGGAGCGTCTTTATAATGGCCAGTACAATAACGGTTAGCAATGGTGCCGATGAAGATGGAAAATATTGTCACCTGTTAGACGTATGATGTACGTTTTAAAGGTCCTTAATTTATCACGTGTAAATACATACACGTGTATGATAAAGGACATTCTTACTTGACCATAAGCATACACGCGTCGTCATGCGACGTTGCGCAAGTACAATACGGAATCGCGAAATGCCCTAGAGGCATTTTGACAAATTTAGCTTCGCCAACTGCCTTTATGATTCGCCTTCTAAACTAAACCGAAGTGATCACGCCGTGCAAACATAGTCAAGCGCAGAATATCCACGAAAAATAGGCGAGGTTTTATTTGCGCTGTTGACGCGGCTTCGCAAAACACTCGATATAAATGCTCGCGGGAGCGTGCGCCGCATTCGAACCCATGAATCTCATTTAGCGCTGGGTAATGGAACGACGCAACTGTGCGCATGACGTTAAATTCACTTCCTTATTTTGGAGTTTTTTACCCCATATTCAGATGTCCTAGAACTTAAAATGCAAATAGGATGTTCCGCAACCGAAGGCACCGAAATGAAGAATTGCGCTCCCCCCGCCCTCTTCCCCGTTTACCTCTCGAACTAGAAACTCGGGCCACGGTTTTAAGCGACGGATCGAAATAACAATAAACTGTGAGACGGGCACGCTGAACGCTATTTGGCGGAACCAACCGCTGCTGCACCGTGGTGTACACAGCGTGATGACGGGAGAAATAACGTTCAGATTCCGTGGCGTGCTTGCTTGGGGTTGTGTGCGCAAGAAGAAATGCCTCGACTCTGCGAAAGGGCCTTCAGGAAGGCGATGTCGACTCGGATTGGAGACGATAACCCGGAGGATCAGAAAGTATACAACTTTACCGCAGTACATGCCGGGAAGACGCTACAAATTAGCTACAAATTGCGACAAATAGAAGCAACCGCAACCAGGGAGAGATAGGGATGGGTACAGAGGGCGAATTCCGAGCACTTCGCGACGCCGAAGATTAGGCTAACGGAACGCAAGGAATGCTCGCCAGGACGGAACGAAGTCAACAGTAACAAAAGGTGGCGAATAAGAGCGGCCCCGACCGCGTCGTCAATTACGTAATGAAGGTGGTGGTAGCGGCACGTCGCGGGGCGCGCGCTTTGTCGTTATTGCTGTGGCGACGCAGGATGCCGGCACTCCTCACGGATGGGACGCTTCACTCGCCTCCTCCTCACGCTGTGCACTGTGTGCACGTCTCACCAAGTTGCATGCAGTGCAGGCAACACTATTTAAAGGATCGCGCTAACCAATCAATCGCTACAAGATTTCACGTACCGGAACCACAAGCTGGTTACGGGGAACGCGCCAAACTTCAACGCTAAAGCTGCTAAGTTCACAGTACACTCTCGTTTAATTAGCTTACGCGACACATGATATCAACGGCGTCGGGCGGTGCGTGTGTATCAGACAGCGCATATATTGCGTTCACTCACACAAAACAGCACTCACGTCCATCTACAGGTAATTGGCGCAGCAGCATATTGCTTCACGGCGGACGCGCGCTCCTAATGACGACAAAAAATGAGCTCAAAAAAGCGCGCTGCCAGCAGTTTGCTAAGCTCTCTTCTGAAGGTCGATAGACGTGACTCCCGAAACCAGTAGATGTGAGCTCCTAGTGTTAGCATTAATTACGACTTGCCATACCGACAGCTGAGACACAAGGGCGTTGATGACACGACGCGCAACGTGGCATGACGTCACGATACAATTGCAGTTCGCGGCCATCGTTACTCCTCTTATGGGCGCTTACAGAAAACACGCTTCTGCTCAAAACACTATTTCGACATATCGGATAACTCGACAAACTCAATGTCATATGTGCTTCATTTTATGAACTTCTCGAGATGCGTTCGTTCATACGTCTATTTGAGCTGGGAAACATAAAATATACCCGTTTTGTGGAAACAATACCGCGCCTACAAGCAGTGTTGTTTGACCTCTTCCCTGAACTAATTTTCGGCGTTATTAAAAACATGCTCACTGCACCAGATGTCCATTACTTATTAAGGCGAAAGCCTTAGATGCCTCATCAATCGGGAAATTCGACCATCGGAGGCGACCGGCCCGCGGCGTCTGGGACGAGTAATGGGAAAAATCATCATCACGCGATGACGTAATCATATGACGTCTTCATTACGTCGCATATCGCAAAATGTGTGACGTCATAATGACGTCACAAATTTTTGGCGTGACGTGATGAGACGTAACACCACGCGATGCCGTTCTAGCGCCCTCCTTTGGGAGACGAA
>JALIZH010025877.1:0-40363 GCA_030522465.1 Rhipicephalus appendiculatus | reverse complement strand
TCTGCTTCTAGTAACGCGTCGTCAATGTACATTCCTTTCCGAGTTGTGCCCCAACTACGGGATATTATTCTTCAAAGTCATCCAAATGTCGATGAAATGTGCCCGTTGGAAGAAAGCTACTTGGTGTGGTGCCGAAATTTTCCCTCGTCATTCTGCACGTTCTTTTCTCCGGGCTTGGCCTAGCTTCACTGGATAGTTCTTCCCAACAGTAAAATCGTTGTGCTTCTGGTTCATTTTCTGGTATCGCTATTAGCTAAAAAGCTTCTTCCATATATCTCCAAATCATGCGCTGTAGAAACTTACTTCATAGCGAACATGTCATGTCAGGATGAAGGTTCGGCCAATTTTTCCAAGTTGTAATAAAGGATTCTCCTTTATTGGTGGTACAGGTCGGCAGTCTTCCTCACGTCCTTCTCACATTCTTTCTCCCTCTGTGTATTCTGTTCAAGAATTCGCCTGTATTCTGGCTTGAAAACTCTACAAACACGATCCATTTCTTCCCAGTCGTTCTTTCTTTCTCGCCGTCGTTCTTTCCGTTTCGCGTCTACAAGTTAGAACAAGTAAAGAGTTTCAACTTGAAGAGGCCGACTACTCTCTTTGTCCACGTCACGACCCCGTGATATCTAGTGGAGGTGCTGGTTCGTTCATGTTTGACACGCCCACGGGAAGCCGGAAAGCAAGCCCACGGCCTAAAGAAGACACCGAAGCCCCTGTGCAGCAGCGGACTAGCCACAGGCAGAAAGGACTGGAGCCAGAGTACCGGCTGCTTCCCGAAAAAAAAAAAAAACAGGCACCCGCAAATCCCAACATCGACTGCAGCGACGGTGCCTATTCTGCTCCGGCAGCCCGGGGAGTCACTCATTTTCCGGGGATCATGGGTATGAAAACCCAGACAGCTGGCTGGAAGAGTACGACCGGATTAGCGTACGACCATTGGAGCAATGAAGACAAGCTGAGGAACGTGTACTTCGCCTCAAAAGACGCCGCTAGGACGTGCTTCGAAAACCAAGTGTCCACCCTAACACTATGCGACATTTTCCTAACCACGCTCTTAGCTATCTTCACTAGCGTCGCCCGCCAATAGAGGGTCGAAACACTGCTTGAAACCCGCGTCCATCTCCCCAAATAAAGCGTCACGCTCTTCGCGGAAGAAATGACTAGGCTATTCCGCCCCGCATACACCGACATGTCCGAAGACAAGAAAGTTCGCCTCCTCATGCGAGGAGTTTCGGAGGAGTTTTTCGCGCGTCTGATACGGCGCCGCCGAACAGTGTCCAAGAAATTGTCTCGGAAGCGACGACCATGGAGAAGACCCTGCACATGCGCAACCGGTAGTACAATTTCCGTTCGACGCGATAGTTCGCCGATATCCACGGGCTCCGCTCCGCCAACCTGCGTGAGACGATTAGAGCGATCGTGCAGAAAGGGCTGCGAAAATTCCTGCCTTCATCGCAGCCTCAAGCGGATTCCATTGCTGACGTCGTGCGCCATGAGACCCAGCAGTTCCTGGGCGTTTGTCGTCTAGCAGAACCGCAGTCGCCGGCTATGAGCTACGCTGCTGCTGTCCGCCGTCCCGTGCACCCGCCCAGTACTCGTAAAGATGCCACTCCACCACAGTTTCGTCGCCAGACACCACCACCAATGTCATAACGCCCGCAGCCGGCCAGTGACACACGCCGGAGAAGACGGACGTTTCGCGCGTCCCCGACCACCTCCCACTAAGGCATTAGTGTGGAGATGCCGGCCACACGTATCATCGCTGCCAATACAGTGAGATGGGAACACGTGGCTTCACCGTGAACGTGCCGCGTCCTCAGCCTGGTCAGCGACAATGTGACATAGCCGACTATGTCGTAGGAGCTAAATGGACACCCCGAAAACCTTCTCGATTGCCGTCGCCTGGCCTCGACGTCTCTCCCCAACGCAGATCATACGTTGGCACAACCCGTGGCTGGTCGCCTTCCCATATCCGGAAAACTAAGGACAGCAACAGATAGAGGAGCGGTTGCTGTACGATGACATGGCATAGACCCTCCGCCACCGAAGATGACCCCTCGACGAAGTGTTAAGCGCAAACAGCAAGCCGAAGGCCACCCGTACGTCGAAACTTCGCCATCAAAAGAAGACGTAACGACACCACGTAGGAGCAGCGGAGCGGGCCAACGTAGCCATAATCCGACGCCGTGACCCAACCACAACGCAAGACGACGAACAATCTACCTCAGCGTTCTCATCGACGGCCGCAACTTCGGCGGACTCGTCCGCACTGAGGTGGACTATTAAGTCATCAGTGGACCGTGCGCCACCAAGCTGAAGAAAGTAAAGAACGCTTGCAATAGACCCGAAATCCGGACAGTTGGAGCCCACCTGATAACGCCAGTTGGAGTTTGTACCGCAAGAATCAACCTTAATAAACGGACTGATCCTGCGAGCTTTGTAATCCAAAGTGCAAGCAAGGCCAGCTAAAAACCTTGCTCCTGCAATTCAAGAACTGCTTCTCGTCGTCGTTGAGAAGTTTACAGACCCCAGTCGCGAAACATCGCATTATAATAGAAGAAAGTGCCCGACCAATTCGACAGAGCCGAAACCGAGTTACGACGCGCGAACGCGAGGCCGAAAATAGCAAGTCGACGAAATGCTACACTACGATTATTCAGCCGTCCAAGTGTCCGTGGTCATCAGTAGAGGCCGGATTTTTAGGCACTAAGAAATCGCGTTTTAGGCGCCAAAAATAGACAGGCAAAACACACTTTTAGGCCTCCAAAGTCGTAAATATAGGCACAATAAATGTTTACAAAAACTCATATTTTCGAAGAAATACGTGCGCGACCTGTGTCTACGACACGAAAGCAAACAAATGTTATATTTCATGATGACACAAATGCGACAATGCTTTAACATTGCCATGCAATTGTCCTTTTTCCCGCACGGTTTCCAGAACACGGTCTCTCCTTTTATTGTCCAGCACGATGAGTTAAGTGTCCACCGTCGAATAACATGCGCCTGGGTCTCTTTCTTTTCGGCATGGCTGAGAAGGGCAGCACAGGAGCCAATAGCCAAACCGCTAAAAGGCCAGAAGGGATGCTGGGATCAATTTCTCATCTGTCTGTGAACACCTTAAAGGTCCCCTTACCAGGTTTGAGCATTTCGAGCTGGCAAGTGTAATGCATGCACTGGGCGCTAACGATCACGTATGCCAAGATCTGCAGCGCTACGCGCCCCGGAAAGAGGTGAAATGTCAGACTGAATGCCGCTTGCCCTTGATCTCACGGGCGCGCGCTTCAATATGGAGGAGGTGACATACAACAAAGAAATGTCTTCCGTACGTCACAGTAGGTCGTGACACTGTGAGAATCATTCGAGGCGACCCGTGTAATTTCTCCAATCTGATGCTTGAATAGAAGAATGAAAGTTGATCGAAATATTCAAAAATACAAACGGAATTTGTGCATGTTTTCATCATTATTGTTATTTTTATACTTCGAATCATGCGCGATGCGACACTAAACTGCCTCAATTTCGTTCGCGTTCGTTTTCTCGCTGTTCCCGCGTCGTGCCGGCGCCAGCCCCGACAACGTTTGCCGTGTTTTTTGGTGCATCGTCACAGCAGTTCCAGCGGTGCAAAGCGCTGTGTCATGGTAAGGATACATGATTCATGCCAGCCTCTGCAAACGCATAGAGGGATCCATCCCGCAGAAACAGGAGGTACACTGAACAGAACGCCGAAACGATGCAACATCGCTTGTGTGCATGACCTGGCTTGGGCATGTCATGCGCACACATTGTAACCTTGCGTGCGCATGACGTGTTCATGCATCTGCATCGTGTGATCTTCCTGCTCCGAGTTGCTTCGATACCGAAGAGAGCGGGGAAGGAATTTGGCTTGCGAGTGGTAAGGGTTTCAAGCTTACCTACCGGCATCATGGTTTCGTGGCTCGTAATGAACCAAGTAAAAAGTTCTTGTGGTACAAAGCTCTTCATTGGGTACGCAACAAATTTCAGTGTCTAACTAAACTTTCTCATGTGACCTGTTGAAGCGCCATGTAAGAAGTAAATTACAGCGAAGCAAAAGCCACGTGCACATCTCATTTTTTTAACCTCACTCTACTTTCCCCTGACGGCACTCCATGGTTTCGCATTCGTTCTCCACCTTCCTGCTGTTGCACAAAAGCACCTTCTGTTCCCTGCCACCCTCCCATCCCACCCAGGTCTTCAAGGAGGCTCTTATATTCCTTGGAAACACTAGACTGGAAAACCAGCTGTAAAAGCCGCCCGCCAGGACCTCGGCCATGGACGCCACTCTACTCTTCTCCCCCTCTCCTTTTCCCACCTTTATTTCCCTCTCCCCATTCCCCTCTATACGCTGGGACGTGCACCCATTTAGGGTTGAAAAAATCGTGTTTTTTTTTTCCTCCCATCCTCCTCTCCCTGTTCCAAGTGCTCGCTCCATGTGAGTGCGGTGGGGTAAGGTGGCCGGTGCGTCCCATTTCACTGCTGCCAGAAGTTGCTTTCGGGAAGTTTGTTGACAAGGGATCTAGGATGTTACACCCCATGGAGTTTCAAAACGTCAATTTTGCCCGGTAACATGAATTACGGTCTCAAAGTGTACTCAAAAGCAAAAATTTATTTTATATATGGTGCTCATATAGGCACCGTTCTTGAAAATAGGCATTTCTAGGCACCTATAGGTATTTAGGCACAAACCCCAAAAATAGGCATTTATAGGCACTATAAAACACTATAAAAGCCCTCATTAACCCCTAATTCATGCTCATATATCAAAGTGGCACGATAGGAACGCAAAGAACGAAATAGGCATTTGCCTAAAATCCGGTCTCTAGTCATCACCCGTGATGTTAATGAACAAGAAGGACGGAACCCTACCTTTACGCGTTGATTATCGCCGCGGGAACAAAATGATGAAGAAGGATGTGTATTCTCTTCCACGGATAGAAGACGCCCTTGACTGACTCCACGACGTGAAGTACTTTTCGTCGATGGACCTCAAAATTGGCTATTGGAAAATCGAAGTCGACGACAGAGACCGAGAGAAGACTCCCTTTATAACACCAGGCGGACTCTTCGAGTTGAAGAACTTGCCCTTTGGTCTTTGCTCGGCACCTGCAACTGTCCGACGTGCCATGGATACAGTACTGGCTGGCTTAAAGTGACACACATGCCTCGTGTACTTGGATGACGTCGTTGTGTTTGCCTCAACATTCGACGAGCACCTCCGGTGTTTTGAAGCTGTACTTGAAGCAATCAAGACCTCCGGACTAACTCTGAAACCAAAAAAGTACCGCTTTGCTTACGAAGAGCTCTTGTTCTTGGGCCACGTGATTAGCAAGTCTGGAGTTCGTCCCGACCCTCGGAAAACAGCGGCCATCACTTCCTTCTCGCCACCCACCGACAAAAAAGCTGTATGTCGATTTCTCGGCTTGTGCGCCTACTAGATACGCTTTGTCAAGGAATTTTCACGTATCGCCAAGCCGCTAACCAATCTCACTAAAACCGTCGTGGACTTTAGTGGCAAACGGCAGAAGTCGCAGCATTTCAAGAACTGAAACGATGGCTGCAGACGCCGCCGATACTTGCGCACTTCGACAAATACGCCGACACGGAAATTCACACCAACATCAGCAGCGTGAGACTCAGAGCCGTCTTAGTCCAGAGAACTAACGGACTTGAAAGCGTTATCAGTTATGCTAGCCGGTCGCTATCCAAAGCCGAAGCCAACTATTCTACAACTGAAAGAGACTGCCTTGTCATCATCTGGGCTACAGCCAAGTTTCACCCCTACCTCTTTGGCAGGGCTTTGAAAGCTGTGAGCGACCACCAAGCCTTATGTTGGCTAGCTAACTCGAAGGACCCTTCAGGTCACCTCGCATGGCGAAGCCTAAGACTTGAATTCGACATTACCGTCATGTATAGGTCCGGAAGGAAACACTCCGATGCCGACTGCCAGTCCTGTGGCCCCGATGACCCACCGCCGCAGGACCACCAGGATGATGACTTCTTCAGTAGAACCATAAGTGCCGACGACTTCGCTAGCGATAGCGAGCGGACCTGGAACTGAGGAGCATAATGGAATACCAAGAGGGTTGGACCACCGTCGACCAAAAATAATTCATGTGAGCATTGGCGTCATTTTTCTTGAAAAACAACGTCCACGTAAACAAGAACTTTTCTCCAGCCCGAACCAGCTACCTTATCGTTGTACCTTCGCCACGGCGATCAGAAATTCTACAGGCCCTGCACGACCACGCGACGTCTGGCCACCTTGGTTTTTCTGGCGCGCTCGCGAGTATACAAGAAAAGTACTACTGGCCATGCCTTACCGCTGACCTCACTCGTCAAGTGAGGACATGCCGCGACTGCCAACGACGCAAGATCCCGTCGACACTGCGAGCTGGATTCTGTAGCTTGTCGAACCACCTCGTCGGCCGTTCCGGCAAATCGGTATGGACTTACCGGGGCCGTTCTCGACGCGGAAGCGTTCCTGGGGCGCCGCGCAACTGGAGGATTCTGCGCAAAAAAAATCACCGCATATCCACGGAATGAATGATGATGCGTGGGCGAAGCTCCGGAGGTTCATCGCGATGCCATGTGTTGTATGGCATCGCGATCGTCATCGTCATCACACAGCACCTTAAAAATCGAGGTGGCTTCTACGTACTACAAACTACAGGGGACGCACGACCCACGGCATAAGGAGCTTCGCCCCTAAAAACGCTCTACAAGAGTTTCTCAGCAGGCCTCCACTGCTGGACTGTAAATATTGTACAGGGGCCGTTCCCGACGTCGGCTGTCGGAAAATAGTGAATCGTCGTAGCTACCGACTACCTCACCAGCTACGCCGAAACAAGGGCCATGTCCAGAGGCAGTGCCATCGAGGTAGCAAAGTTGTTTGTTGAGGACATCATGCTGCGTCATGGCTCTCCATAGGCCCTGATTACCGACAGAGGCAAGACCTTTACAGCGGAGTTAACATAGGCGATGTTGAGGTACAGCCAGACAAGCCACCGCTTGACCACCGTCTACAATCCACCGACCAATGGCCTCACGGAGCGTTTAAACAAGGCTATCGCCGACAGGCTGGCCATGCACGTCGATGTCGAGCACAAGAAGTGCGATGCGATCCTTCTTGTGCTTGACCTTCGCGTACAAAACGGCCATACAAGAAACGGCGCAGATGACGCCACACAAGTTGGTCTACGGACGGAGCCGGGCAACGACGGTCGACGCCATGTTACCTAGACATCACCGATGGTCGACGCCACCGCATACCTACAGCGCGCCAAAGAAGCCCAACAACTCGGCCATCCTCGCATCCAGTGGCAGCAAAAGACCGACACCCGTCCCTATGGGCACCGCGCATACGTTAGGAGCCGCCACAGTCGCTCGCTGCCTTTGCGCCGAAGCGGCAACGGCAGCAGATTTGTTGTGATACGGGAGCAGACGACGCAAGCGGTGGCAAGCCACTGCGCCGTGCTTTGAAGACGAGTGAAAAACAGCGCTAAAAAGACGGGACAAGAAAGAACGCGGGACCACGGCGCTGCTGTTTTAGATGCGAAGCATATTATGCTCGGGGCTATGTCCGTCCCTCCCGCGTCCCCCGTCCCGCGTCCGGCCAGTTTCATGAAGTAGGGAAGCACCCATTATGCGAACAAGAACACTGTAGTAATATTGTTATGTGCCACTCACCTAGAGGACAAACAAATGGAGGACGGGTTCGCTCCTGTTGTTCGCCATCTTGGCTGTTGTGGCTCTGATCACTCTGATCGTGTAAATATTGTAAATACACCCTTTTTCTGTCGTCTCCCCGTAACATATTTGGTGGAGGTGCTGGGTATATCCGAAGCACACCACGGAACTTCGCAGCGGGCGTCTTCTTGGGCAATCCGACATGTCAACAGGCAGGCCCGTTGATCCAGCCCCCCGCTATGCCAACTGAACCCAACCACATCGTCGTGACCCA
Source organism: Rhipicephalus appendiculatus (assembly GCA_030522465.1). Taxonomy (NCBI): domain Eukaryota; kingdom Metazoa; phylum Arthropoda; class Arachnida; order Ixodida; family Ixodidae; genus Rhipicephalus; species Rhipicephalus appendiculatus. Next base: position 32,385 of record JALIZH010025877.1, on the reverse strand, counting down.
TCTGCGAGACCCTGGCACCTTCTGCGGAACCGATAAAATGCACGTCGAAAGGTGGCTGGCCGACTACGAGCGCGCCAGCAAGACCAACCGGTGGGATCCGACTTTGATGCTGGCGAATGTGAGGTACTACATCAGAGGAACGGCTAGTGTGTGGTTCGACACGCACGAGGAGGAGCGAAGGCCGTCAACCACTACCACACTCATCAGAATCGTGGCTGAGAGTACAGAGAGGCTGCTTAGCAATGGCTAGGCAGGTGGCGTCTGTCGCCCAGGTTGACCCCATTCCTTGATCTTGCTTGCATGTGTTTGGAGAGGGCTTAGTCCGTCCCTCCTACCCGCGTCCCGTATCCCACTCCACCACAGCACATGCGCGTCCCCTCCCCCCTCTCTCTCCTACTCCCACCCCCTTTCCCTCCTCTAGGAATCCTCTACTCTAAGGAGCGTCCCACACCCCCCACAGCGCATGTGCGTCCCCTCCCCTATCCTCTCCTATGCTCACCCCTTTCTCTACTCTAGGAATCGTCTACTATACGGAGCGGCTCCCGCGTCCCACACCCCCATAGCGCATGCACGTCCCCTCCCCCGCTCTCTCCTCTCCGACGGTCCCCCCCGTCCTCTCCTCTAGGAATGCTCTACGGAGCGGCGCGCACGACAGGTGGTGTGACAGCTGCATACTCCGCTGGGGGGCGCCATGGTAGTTCCGCGGTATGAACATGACGGAGCGCGCGCGCCTCATTCTCTCTCCTGTGCAGCGCCGCGATGAGCGCCCGGACCACTGCCGTGAAATGAGAGCGGCAATTTCCTCCCGCTCAAGCTAATTATCTCCCCGCTGCTTCGCATCCACACATGGTTCCTTTCAGCGGGAGATGGGGATTTTTTTCACTCGTAATCATGAACCAACCAGCCCAAATGCGTACCTTACTGCAGTGCTTTGGTGCTTCGTGCGATGCGTTCCCGTTCCAGTTTGCTTTCAAAAGACAGTAAATTGTTAGCAGCCGTGAGAAAACCGTAGTGCTAGCGCGTGTGCTTTTTTTTCGCCAGAGTTCGTGCACCCTCAGGCGAACGTGGCCACATAAAATTCTTGGCGAAAACGAGAATGGATGCGACGAGCCCGTTGAGCGAAACTGCACTCGTGTAGCGTGGGCCGCTTCCCACACTAAACGATCAAAGCTTATCACCCTCGGCCTTCCGTGGCAGCAAACTCGGCGGCAGCTTGAAACAGACAACAGCAGTGATTGTACAGATCGCATTGATAGCGCGGATGGACCGTCGCTCTGACCCCTGGTCAAGCGGTAAAAGCACGAAAAGCATTGGCATCGGAAAAGGCGTCGTTCACGATTGCTCCCTGTGCGAGCGACTGAGAACATCCTTCCAAATCTGCGCTTGTTTCCGCTAGAGGCGCCTTCCTAAGTTACGTCTGCACGGAACCGATAGCCTTCGACGTCCATATGTAGAATACCAGCCCGGCGACCGTGTCTGGGTCTAGACACCAGTACTACGACGTGGACTCTGTAAAAATCTTCGCCGAAACTTCGGTCCCTACAAAGTGCTTCTACGTCTACGCGCTCCAGACCACGAGGTTGTTGCGGATGGCATTACGAACCCCCAATGGTGCCATGCGCAACGTAAAGTCGTCCACGTGGTGCATCTGAAGCCGCATTACACGCGTTAGCGAACCTGAGGACTGTACTCCTTCCTTTATTATTGTACTGTTTTGCTTGTATTTATTGCTGATTGTACTTTATTCCTTTACTATTGTACTTCCATCTTCTGTTAAGGCATCGGGATGATGTCTTTTCAGAAGGGGCAATACCACGCCCACCCCTTTCTTTCTATTTTCCTGTCACTGTGCCATTGCAATGTAATTGTTTTCTTGCATAAAACGCACCCGAATCACTGGGAGCTATTTAGATAATGTTATAACCTTCCGATAGATTACTTGCTCAATGCGAACATTACAGTGCAGTAACTTACGCGGCCGCTTGCGATAACGCTCGAATCCTCTTTGGTACGTGTACAAAAGCCAACGCGCCTGACCGCTTGTCAGTTTTATCAGGTTTTATCGACGATCGACGCTTTGTGCGCAGATATCAGTGTGCACTGTCGTCCTTTATGAAAGCGAACACGCGAGCGCGCGGCCTGTGCTCTGCGGCGGTTGCCTACAACACCATGAAACGAGAGCTGAAGAAAGCACGTCCGCTTTTGGCGGCATCGCCCGCTGCACGACCGAAGCGGGAGCGTAATCTAGCAGCGCTTGTCCACTGGCCATGACTCGTTATTTTGTTTGCAAATAGATGACGCAAAAGGCGGACGCGCTTTCTTTAACTGTCGGTTGATGGTGCTGTAGGCATCCGCCGCAGAGCGCAGGCCACGCGCTGGCGTGTTCCCTTTCATAAAGGACGACAGTGTACAGCGTGCATCGCATGCGGTAATTTGAGTTTCGGTTTGGCGGCCACATGTTCGGCCAAATAAAAGTTTCACCTGGAAGACGCCGGCGCTCCCTTCACCCTGTGACAATATAATAGGCAAAAATTTAATGTATTATGCCGGAGTCTACCAAGGCTCCACTAATTTACGTCACGGACATGAAGTTGTAAACTATATACCTAGATATGCCAAAGAAAAAACTAGGAGAAAAAGTTTCGTCCCTGGGAGTCGAACCTACGACCCCTCGCTCCTCACGCACGGCGCAAACCGATTCGGCCAGAAAGCGTACGTTCTTCTCCTTGCTAACGGCGAGGTATTTATGTAGACCACATACATCTGGCGGTACTCAGAAATTGGTAACTTCAGCGTGTTGTCATCACTGGTGAGATGGCGCGAAGTGTGCGTAAAGCGCGCTTTAAATTTCGTCGCCGCGTACGTTGCGATGCGCGCGGGCCTCAAGAGGGCGTCGTCACTCGTGCGCGCGCTCTTATCTCGTGATCGGGTGGTTTGTAGGTCTGCGGCTTTCACTAAAAGTGTGCGTTGAGGTTACAGAGAGCGCGAATGTCGCTTCGCTCGCTGCAGTGGCCGCGCTTACGAAAAGAGCGCGCCGCTCACACAGAAAGTAACAATTGTGACTGATTACTGTGTCCTCGCCCTGTGTATACTTGTGCATTCGTTCCTTGCATTATTCTTTGTGTTTGAGCATAGCGCTATAATTGTCGTGCTGTGGCAGTTGTTAGTTCGCTCTCGTCCTGTGAATGTTCAATTCGTGCGTCCTTTCTTCTTGAGGAACATGCTACAAGTTTCGAGCGGTTTGCCGTTCTTCGCGTAACAAGGCGATTTTTGCTATAGAATTCATTCTTTTGACCTTGGGCTGAAACAATGCACAATAACAGCTGAACTAGCTCTGTGCAAACACGTTACACTTTCGTGTCACACCGATATCTATGGCAGAGAGATTAGTAGTGTTTTTTTTCTGTACCTCTGATTCGGTAAATCCTTCCCCGTTTTCCCGCGTAGTACTCGCGGATAGCTGTGCCGTAGGCTTCAGGGTGATCGCGATCCTTTCGTAATTTCTTTATTTTCATTTCATTTATTTATTTCATTTATTTTACCCTCAATCGCACATAGCTAGGGTACATAAAATAAAGTATAAACAAGACCAAAACAAAGTAACATAAAAGTAATAAAGATTACAAGGCATGAAGATTTGATGTTAGACAATACACATGAATGCAGTTGTAAGAAACATAGGGCAAAAAAGTGCAATATGTATAGGAAGCGGTCTGCAATAAGCGCACGAAAGTAGATGAAGTGGAATAGGGGTAGAAGTGAAGGAGAAGAAGTTAGAATAAAATGGCGGATGACACGCGTCTATGTGACATTATGTCTGTTCAATGTAGTAGATCATAATAGGAACGCTACATTTCGGCGCAGTCGACAGATGTTATGATGAACCCCGAATATTCAAACGTACAGTTTGAAGCGGTTCATCTAGACTTTGCAGAGCTTAAGAAGAAGGGGGGAAGGAGTCATGCGAACGGAAGCTTTCCTGCTTTCCATTGACGAATGTACAAGAACAATTGTGGCTAAAGCAGGGAAAGAAGATGCGAACAACGTCATCAATCTACTCAAAGATGCGTGTTTTAAGCACACCAAGAACCTAGTCTGCGAAAACGGTCCTGCTTTCCGTAGTGCCAAGCTAGCAAGATGGGCTAATGACCGAGGATAGACGATATCATTGACGAGACTGGTGGTTGCCATTGTTTTTCAAGAATAAACCTTTGCAAGGGGTTTTCGCAAATCCCACTCACTGCAGAAACTAAAAAGTACACCGCATTTATAACCCCTTTTGACTTATTTGACTACAACCGTCTACAATTTGGGTGGGAAAATTCTCCGGCATGGTTCCAGAAAATTACGACTCATATTCTGAAACCTTATTTGGGTGTTTTCTGCAACGTCTACATGGATGACATCATCGTGTATTCAGACAAAAGATGATCACCATGATCATCCTTAAAAAGTTCTTCAAGCTTTGAGTCTTTCTCAACTCAAAGTCAATTTCAAGAAAAGTGCTTTCTTTGAAGACAAAGTTGTATTTCTCGGCAGGTTGTTCGACGGACGTACTAAAAGCACGAAACGGGAATCAGTAGAAAGAATTTTTCAGCTGGCAAAACCTTATGATGTGCACTCTCTGCGTGTTTTTCTTGGCCTGGCAGAACACTTCAGGGCGTTTATCGAAGATTACGCATGGAAGAAACGGTGCCTTACACTTTTAACTCCAAAATACACACCTTTCCAATGGAATGAGGAGTGCGAGGCTGTCTATTGTGAGCTTGTAGAGCTAATATCGTCGGATCCCATCCTGCGCATACCGGACTTTTCTCTGCCTTTCGTACTGAATACGGACGCATCACATTACGCAACGGGTGCAGTTTTGTATCAGAAACCCTCAAAACAGGCCGATCCAACGAAGCAGTACGTGGTGGGATACTACAGCTACACTCTGAAACCAGCTGAACTTAATTATTCCACTACAGAAAAGAAAGCACTGGCAGTCTTAAAAGCAGTTAGGTATTTCCGGACCTACCTTGAAGGGGCTAAGTTCATGCTATTCACGGATCATCAGGCGTTGACACAACTTTTGAATATGGCACAACCAAGAGGACGCATTGCTAGATGGGTCAACTATCTGCAACAATTTGATTTCACTGTTTCGCACCGTCCTGGCCCGCTTCTAATCGATGCCGATGCACTGTCTAGATTGCTTGTTCATGGGTCCAGTGAAAATCCAGAAATGATCGATCATATCAAGCTATGGGAAGGCACAGAAGATCTGCAGTTTATTAATGGAAAGTACCTTGTACCACCCACCCTGGTTCAGAAAATTCTTAATCTCTACCAAGACACCCCCTGAATCAGGTGGACATATGGCTCCTGGCGCAAATATACGAAGTAGCTTATCAGGTTCACATGGCCAGGTATGAAAAATGACGTCACTAATTATATCCGGACATGCCATTCTTGCCAAGTAAACAAAGTGAAGTACAAGCAGTCGATGGATGTTATGACGAACACCGAATATTCAAAAGTACCATTTGAACTGGTTCATCTAGACTTTGCAGAGCTTAAGAAGAAGGGGGAAGGAGTCATGCGAACGCAAGCTTTCCTGCTTTCCATTGACGAATGTACAAGAACAATTGTGGTAAAGCTGGGAAAGAAGATGCCAACAGCGTCATCAATCTACTCAAAGATGCGTGTTTTAGGCACACCAAGACCCTAGTCTGCGATAACGGTCTTGCTTTCCGTAGTGCCAAGCTAGCAAGATGGGCGAATGACCGAGGAATACTTATTAAGTATTCTTCTCCATATCACCCTGCAGCGAACGGATTAGAAGAACGGGCCATACGGGACATCAAACAGTTTTTGAAGATGTATCCAGACTTTCGCGGAGGCTGGAAGTGCTGCCTTGAGGCCGCTGTGAAGCACCATAACCGGTCGCACACCACGGGTTTAGCCAGCAGTCCTCATTTTGCTACAACTGGAACAGCACACATACAACCTGCAGATCGTGATCTAGGCCTCCTAGAAAAAACTCCAACTTACTGAAGCCGAGAGAAGTGCCGAAGGTCAAGAAGTGTACAGGCGCCGGATGAAGAGGAATTTTGATAAAAGGCACAACAGTGACATACCACACATCCAGCCTGGAGACTATGTTCTTGTGAGAAAAGGAGTTACACCTTCAAATGATAAATATTATGGACCGTTCCAAGTTGTCAAGACAGCATCTCAACGCGGGATATTGAAGAACGTGTGGTACACTGCGGCCTCGGGTCAAAGAGAGTGTGCTTCCATCGGCAGCGTTCTGTAAGTATTACACCAGGAGGTGTAATCAAAGACGTCAGGAAGAGTGAAGCGGTCTGCAATAAGCGCACGAAAGAAGATGAAGTGGAATAGGGGTAGAAGTGGAGGAGAAGAAGTTAGAAGAAATGGCGGATGACACCCGGCTGTCTGAGATTATGTCTGTTTAATGTGGTAGTTCATAATAGGAATGCTACAATATATATATATATATATATATATATATATATATATATATATATATATATATACTTCATGCGTCATCATGTAAGTAATTCTGTATGGTAGAAGAAAACAAGTTATGATTTGAAATGGAAACTATGTCGGAGGGAAGGTGCTTCCAGTCGTTGGATGTGCGTGGGACGAAGGAATGATGGAAAGTGTTAGTGCGGCAGCTAATGAAGTGTACCTTATGCTGATGATGTAACCGAGCTGGGCGATAGGCTGGAGTTGTAATGAACTGAGCTTTCAAAAGTGGATGATTGAATATCTTGTGAAACAGTTTGAGAGGTGATGCTTTGCGACGTGATTCAAGTGACTGCAACGAAAGGGAGTGTTTCATTGATGTGAAACTGCTCGTATGATGGTAGTTAGATAGTATGAAGTGTGCTGCGTTATTCTGTGCCATTTCAAGCGAGTGAGTTAAGTTCAGTTGAAAAGGGTCCCAAATGGAGCATGCATATTCGAGTTATGGAGGAACTAGTGTTTTATACATTCTTAGTTTCACGGCTTGAGGCGCGCGGCTATAGTTGCATCGTAGGTACCCTAGCGTACGGTCGCTAATGTTAATAACGTAGTTAATGTGATGCTTCCAGCTCAAGTAAGATGTTACGTGAATCCCCAAGAATTTTTACAAAGTTACAAAATCTAAAGCAGCGCCATTAAAGGTGTAGTTAGAAGTAGGTCCGGTAGTTTGCGAGATGGGTAAAACTTTACATTTGTTATTGTTGAGGTCCATGAGCCAAGTTCTGCACCAGCTAGCAATATTTTTAACGTCAGTTTGCAAAGAACTAGCGTCGGAGTTAGATGGAATTGCCCTGTGAACAACGCAGTCATCTGCGAAAAAGTGAATCGAAGAAGTTTCAACATCAGGTAAATCGCTAATATAAATACGAAATAGTAAAGGGCCCAACACAGATCCCTGGGGCACACCAGAAGTAACAGGCGAAGAGGGTGAGCTGTAGCAGTTAGCAACAGCATATTCTGAGGGATCAATTAAGAAAAACTCAATCCAAGTAAGAATGCCGCCATCATTATTTAGGGTCCTAAGCTTCTATAGTAAAATGTGATGATTAATCTTGTCAAAAGGCTTCGAAAAATCTAAAAAAAACACAATTAACCAATGAAGCTCGGTCTGCATGAAACGAATGGGTAAAACAAAGCAACTGCGTTTCACATGAGAGTGACTTCCTAAATTCATGCTGTGACGTGCTGTAGAACGAGGCTTATTCTACAAAGGTGACCAAGTTAGAGAATATTATGTGCTCCAAAAGTTTACATGGTATAGAAGTAAGTGAAATACGTGAATAATTAGTGACAGAATGCTTGTTTCCTGACTTATGTAAAAAAACCCCCCTTCGCCTCTTTCCAAACGCGAAGGTGGTTCAGAGGTTGCAGAGCAGAGTCTTATGCCCTGCGTAAGACTCTACTCTCTTATGCCCTGCGTAAGACTCTACTCTGCAATTCCCTTGATGTCACTCAGCGTTATATTTTCATTCCAGGGTATCCGCACTTGATGTCGTCCTGCCGTCGTCCTGCTTTTCTGGCGTTCTGTAGCACATTGTCATCGCTTTGTTTTTTCGTGCCCTTCTGCTTGGTTCCCATGCTTTACAAATTTGAGAACCTCTGCTTTTCATCGACGATAGTGTTTGTTTGATTAATTAACTTGAGCATCATTACCATCGATGATTTCAGCGGCACAGAACGAACATCTGCGAGACTTTGAACCGTCCATCCCAACATCGTTTCTATTAAACTTCACTTTTGGCTGAATCTCGCGAATGCGATCAGTGACTACTGCTCAGTAGTTATCCTCTCAACATTGATGTTGAAATGTCGAGATGTCCTCCGCTTTTGCCTTCCTCCTTAGTGTCACCATCCAAATAATTCCTAGAGATCTTGCACTTTCTTATATTGCCAACGATGGCGATGGCAGCACGCCTGAGGACACCACTTGCGTCTCGAGCGGCATAATAGTTATGTGTCGCAATGTCGGGTAGTTCTTCACGTTCACTTAGACGAATTCATGTCGACGTCCAACTCTGCTCCTCGAAACAAGTCAACAATGGTTCTTTCCCATATTTTTACTTTGTACCCTACTTGATTTGATACTCTTTTAAAGATGACTGTCATCTCTTTCTCCTTCTGCAGCGTAATCCATGCGTAGTAATTATTTTCTTCTCCCTCCGTCCATGTAAAAGCTGTATGAAGTAGTATGCAGTTGTGTTCAACAGACTGCTGCGCGTGAATTTTGCAGGTCCTGCTGACGTCTAACCGATCAAGTTCGCCACTTCTACCTAAGTGTTGACCACCACCGCTCGGCTATTGAGCTGACGTTACAGGTTTACATACATGGTCAGCACACTGATTGTACGTGCCTTCTCTTGCGTGTCGTGGTGCATACGCTTGCGCAACATATCTTGGCCGTATAGTAAGGTCTGAGCACATCTGAAACACCTTCGCTCCCACTACAAGCGTTTTTTCATCTGGTACAGCGTTAAGCTTCTGCAATATTCCGTGTAACATCCAGTAAGCCCAAAGAAAGTGTTTTTTTTATTGAGGTGCTTTGATGCGCAGACGTCCTTCTTTCTCTCGTACTGCGTAGTCACTAGTTGTCGGCATGTGTCTTGTCATGACTTTGTCTTCTGCTGAGGAAATAGATGTTTAAAAACTCCGTAACTTGGTTCAAGCTAAGCGTGCTTTCTCTTGATGTGCGGTCCCACTTCATCGTGGCTGGTCTGTTGTATGCGCCTTTCCGTATTTTTTTTAATCTTCATCTCAATTCTCACGGCCACCGGTAACGCAGATTTTACAACAGGCGTTATCACTATGACATAACTGCCCATTTCTACTGATAGTGAATGCAACGCTGGTATATTTGCTTCCTACTCTTGTATTTACATGCACAAACGTTCTTTTTTCCCAAAAACCACTGCATGGTCGCAATTCTTATGAGATAACTGTAAATATCCTGTTAGAGACGCAGCCTCTCCACTGACAGATTTCTCACTCTTCCGCATACTCAATCTGATGTGCACCGATATCTTGAACTGATGCCAAAATCTAGGCCACACTGTTTTCTTCCCATCACACTTTATCATTTCAAGACGTGGCAACTTAATAAGCTCTTGCAACTGTGAGATGTCGTTAGTACCTCGGACTTTGCTCGCCGGGTTTGTCACTGTTCTCGTATTGCGCAGAAAACAGAATGAACATAGAGCTGGAGGGGAAGAGTAGGTCGGCCAGGGAAACGCTCTATGTCTTTTGCAAAGTTTTCATGCAGACAGTGTGACTGCATCGGTTTATTGATTCATTTTCATCTCGTCCTCGCCTTCTTCGTCTGCCTGGCGCTCCTCGCTGGCGCTAGCGATGTGGATCGCTACACTCTCCCGGCCGGCTGTCATTCCCCTCACGCTGGTAATATGGTACCACGTTTCCGATAGACGCTGCTTCTGTACTTCCTATTTGGTCCATTATAATACACTGTCTTCAAAAGCCCTTGCTGCTTAGGCCGTTTTAACGACGAAGTACGAACCAGTGAAGGGAACTTTTGAGTCCAATCCTTTCCTAACCAATATCATATACCCTGGGTCGATATCTGGCATCTTTGTGCTATGGCGACGGTCAAAGTTGTTCTGCATGGTACTTCTGTATTTCTTTTGCTGGAGTTGGCTCTTCGGGTGTTCCTTTAAAGTAATTCTTCCAACTAAGCCCAGCTCTTTGTCAGCTGGTAACCAAGGAACCGTACCAAAGGCGGCAAAATATGGGCTGCACCCGATGCCGGCGGTGTAGGACCTGTTATGGTGATATACCGCCGGCCTCCAAAGCGCTCTTCCAGCCTCCCTTGAATTCGGGGTATAGCTTGAGGTACATATTCAGGTCTCTGATCAAGTGTTCGGCGAGAGAGTTAGCCTCAGGATGGTAAGGTGCTGGGTATCGAAGCGTAATATCTCTTTCATTTGCTCAATTGCGTAACTTTTCTCTTCTAAACGCTGGTCCATTGTCCGCAACAATGATCTTGGTGTTCTTGAAGAGTTCTCTTTCTAACAGTGCCTATAACACAGTTCGCGTATTCTCTTCCCACTTTGGCGGCTGAGAATCGCGTGCACTCATCCACGGCGACCACGAAAGCTTGGGTTCGTTTGACACCTTCACTTTTCTTCTTAACTTCAGCGAAATCAAGATGAATTACTTCGAATGGTATAGTTGAGTATTCTGGCATAACCATTCTCTTTCCGCGTGGTTTGTATTTTGATTTCACCATCTGACAGTCATGACACGTCTTAACATAACTGGCAACATCTGCTTTCATGTTGTTCCACGTAAATCTCTGGGTGAGCTTGTGGTAGGTCTTTGAGAATCCATCGTGACCTCCTGAATGTGGACTGATGTGATATAAATCCAGGACTTGTGGCACTTTAGTTTCAGGGACACACATCTTCCCATATCGCATTTCCATCTCTTGGGTACCCTCCCAAAGCTTCATCAAGTTAATGCTTTCTTGAGGAGTTTCTTGCGGCACGTGGCGACGTGATAGTGCGTCAGCATCCTTGTGCCTCTGGCCTGGCCTATGCATTATATCAAAGCTGAATTGTTGAATCTCGCTCACTCATCGAGCTATTCTGCCCTTTGGCTCCGCAAGTTGTAACAAGTACGTCAGTGCCTGGTTATCGGTGAACAGGTTGAAATGTTTACCTTCCAGGTAACTTCTGAAGTATCTGAGTGCCATTATGACGGCCAAAGCTTCCTTTTCTGTCGTCGTGTAGTCTTCCTGCGTTTTTGTGAACGCACAAGAATAGTAGCCGATGACCTTACGCTCTCTGCCAGGTTGCTCGTTTTCGTCCCGTTGATAAAGTATGGCGCCTGCAGCATAGTCAGATGCGTCTGTGTATAGTTCAAACGGCAAATCTAAGTCTAGCAGTGTCAATACAGGGTCAGACGAAATGGCTCTGACAACTTCCACATAGCTCTTCTCGCAATCCTCCGACCAGACGATTGGAATGCCTTTCTGGATCAGGGTAGTCAGACATTTTTTTTCTGGCATAGTCTTCTATGAATCCGCGGATGTGACCGGCGAGTCCAAGAAACATTCTTAATGAATGTACGTCATAGGGCTTTGTCAGCTGCTTGATACGCTACACGCTCTCTTCTTTAGTGCCCTTGGTTCGGCCGTCAAAAGTTCTTCCCAGAAAGACGACTTTTCTGCAGAAGAACTCGCTCTTCTTTATGTTGATTTTTAGCCTAGCAGTGCTAAGTGCCTGAAGGACCTTCTCTAGGTGTTCTGCGTGATCTTCCCGTGTTTTCGAGTATACATGATGTCATCCACATACACATTACAAAATATTCCGATGAAGTTCTTGAGTACTCCATTCATCATCTTCTGAAACCATGCCCCCGAGTTTTTCCATCCAAAGGGTAGTCTGTTGTACTCGTACATATCGAAAGGAGTGACAAATGAAGTATTTTTTTCGTATTTTCTTTGAGCGGCACCTGCCAGTACCCCTTGCACAAGTCAATGCGGGAAAACTATTGGCATCCTCCAGCCTCGTCAATGATGTCATCGATTCTTGGCATTGGGTACAGAAAAATGTCAGTCTGTTTGTTTATTAGTCTATAATCTATACACAGCCGAAATGACCCGTCTTCTTTGGGAACAATTGTAATGGGCGAAGCAAAGGATGAAGTTGAAGGTCTGATGATTCCCGCTTCCAACATCCCCTGGAGTTCCTTCTTCAACCAGACTTTCTTGTCGTGGCTCAGACTATATGGCTTTCTCTTGACGATAGGGCTGTCGCGTAGTAAGAAGGGTACTTCAATGACCGTTGTGGCTTCCGGGTGTGGACCAATGCGCAGAAGCTCTGGAAACATCAATGGTACATCTTCTCCCGAACATGGCTTACGATCAGCGCTATGGGCGATATGAAGGTTATTGCACTCTCTTGCGATCGTGACCACGTCGTTCCAAAGGATATTAACTTTCATCCGTGTCATATCAGGCCTTGGTAATATAGAGTCAAAATGAACTTTGGGAACTATCAGAGCTTCAACGTTTAATTTCTTGCCTTCATACTCTAGGTCAACTTCTATCCATCGATAGTATTCTCGACAAGGGCCATCGTAGCTGCACACACGAATAGATTTTCCATGCACAATGTTGTTAGCATTGACTAGGGTCTCGTTGATTAAACTGACAGAAACGCCAGTGTCAATCAAAACCGTTAGAGTTCGGCAATCCACTAACATCGGGACACTTAATATTCCAGTCTTCGTGAGAAATACGATTTCCTCAACAGAGCAGCGTTCTCGAGTAAAGTCGTGGCTCCCTTCAAGTGATCTCATACGGGAATGTTGTCTACATTTGATGATAGTCTCTGCTGCCTCCAATGACGATGTGTTCTTGCCACGGTAATCACCTTTGCTGATATTTGTCGCCTTATTGGGTGTGGGGCTACATTCTGGGGCTGTTGTGTATTTCAGTGCACAGAGTAACTCGTCCATAGACGTGAAAAAATCCGTAAACAGGGCTTCTGTGCTCGAGCCGACGTTTCGACAAGTGCACTTGTCTTATTCAAGGCTAGAACTAGCGAGGTCTCTCACGTGAGAGACCTCGCTTGCATCTGCTTTTGATAATGTCTTGTCATACCATGTATGACGAGAGCAACGACTGACGAGTCCGCTAATGTTGGATCAGCTATACGAAGTAGCCGCCACTTTTCGAAAATGTACTCTCTGATATTAGTGCCTCTCTGTCTATAAATAAGGGCACTATTCCAAAGCTCTACAGGATTCGCCTCGAAAGCGCCTGCGAAGCTTTTCCTCCATACTGCCCAAGAGGTGTTCGCATGTGATGATATTTGCAAGTCAAACCACTTCCTCGCGTTCCCACAAAGGAAAGACTTCATATTGAATATGCGATCTTTATCGCTTGTCCACTGGTTTCTAGTACATGCATATTCGTAAAAATCCAGCCATACAGCGATGCTTGATGAATCACCGTCAAAGATGTCTGGTCTCACAGAAATCTTGTTCTTATTCCTCGCATTTGCAGCGTAAACAAGAAGTCCTAAACGCTGCTCCTGCTGTGTCATATATATATTCTGCATTTCAATTAATGCGTTAATGACACCTGCAGTGTCACAATGAGTGATGCTTCTTGGTGCTTGTATTTCAACGTCGTCGGAGCATTTAGCAAGTGAGACGCTAAATCCTCATGAGTCATGCTCACAGTCACACTACCTTGAGCGACGAGGCTGTCAACCATAGCTCCGGCGATATCCGCAATCGTCTCCAGAAGACTTGGAGCTGTAGTGCCCTCCTAGAGCTCGACGTATCGCTGGCCATCTGCTTGGAATCACACGATGAGAGGTCGCTCCTGACGGCGCGTGACGTCGAACTTGATCTTCATGTGCAGGTTCCTGGCCTCGACTGCGCCAATGTAAAGTTTTCATGCAGACAGTGCGACTGCATCGGTTTATTGCTACATTTTCATCTCGTCCTCGTCGTCTTCGTCTCCCTGGCTCTCCTCGCTGGCGCTAGCGATGTGGAGCGCTACATCTTTATTATACTCTTACTGACAACAATAAGCGTTATACTTCTCGGTGTTGCGGTCTCTGTGGTCCTTCTGAAACAGTTTCAAGCACTTTATATTATCAGCGAATTTTTGTGTTAGCTTTTTTTTTCTCACTCTTTTATACGACATATATTTTCTTGTCATAAACACAGACAATAGCTGGCATAGTGGCTGGCATAGTGACGAGAGGTGCTCTTGAACTATAAATGATACCATAAACAGATACCATAAACTACAGCTGTGCGCCGCCGAGCCACGTTGCGGCCGCCGACGTGTTTTGCTCACGCCGCTCGCGCCACCGCCGAAGTCCAGAGAGTGATCATGCCGCCGGCGCCGCCACGCAATAATTGCAGCGCGCCGCTGTTAGTCTTCTCTTTTAACCCGAAAGGGGAATATGGATATAAAAAAAAGCCGGCAGATCCCACGCACTGTGGGAAAAGATATAATGCGAAGCAGCCAGGAAGGAGCAAATCATACTTTACATAATTTGCATGTCAGGTTTTACATGTTACGACCTGTCATTTGTGTTCGTCATACAGTCACGTCGCGATATACCAATTTTGGTGTATGTCAAGCTAGCGAACTGGACGCAAGCGCACCATGAGCGTGGCATGTAAATGGCATTGTAGATGACATGCATGCCAAGGTTTTCATGTTACCACCAGCCACTTATCTTCGTTATACAGTCATGTCACTCAATACCAAATATGGTGTATCTCAAGCTAACGAAACGGCCGCGAGCACGCCATGAGCGTGGAATGCAAGTCATGTCGCACATGACAAGTCATGATTTCCATATTACCACTTGTCATTTATGTTCGTCATACAGCCACGACATTCAATACCAAATTTGGTGTATCTCAAGCTAACGAAACGCCCGCGATCACGCCATGAGCGTGGCATGCAAGTCATGTCGCACATGACAAGTCATGATTTCCATATTTCCACTTTTCATTTACGTTCGTCATACAGTCATGTCATCATCGTCATCATCATCAGGCTGCCTACGCCCACTGCATGGCAAAGGCCTCTCCCATGTTTCGCCAATCAACCCGGTCCTGTGCTTTCTGCTGCCACGTTATACTTGCAAACTTCTTAATCTCATCTACCCACCTAACTTTCTGTCTCCCCCTCACGCGTTTGCCATCTCTTGGAATTGGAGTTACCCTTAATGACCAGCGGTTATCCTGCCGACGTGCTACGTGCCCGGCCCATATCCATTTCTTCTTCTTGATTTCAACAATGATATCCTTAACCCCTGTTTGTTCCCTGACCCACTCTGCTCTCTTCCTGTCTCTTAAGGTTACGCCTATCATTTTTCTTTCCATCGCTCGCTGCGTCGTCCTCAATTTAAGTTGAACCCTCTTTTGTAAGTCTCCAGGTTTCTGCTCCGTAGGTAAGTACCGGTAAGATGCAGCTGTTATATACCTTCCTCTTGAGGGATAGTGGTAGACTACTATTAATGATTTGATAATGCTTGCCGAATGACAGGAGAAGTAAAGAAAGCCCTAAAGGGAATGCAAAGAGGCAAAGCCGCTGGTAAGCATCAGGTAACACCAGACCTGTTGAAAGACGGTGGAGAGATTATGTTAGAAAAACTGGCCACCCTGTATACGATGTGTCTCTCGACGGGGAAGATACCAGATTCTTGGAAGAACGCCAACATCATCTTGATCCATAAGAAAGCGGACGCCAAGGACCTGAAAAATTACAGGCCCATCAGCTTACTGTCCGTTGTCTACACGCTATTTACAAAAGTAATTGCTAACAGAATTAATATCATATTAGAGTTCAATCAACCAAAGGACCAGGCAGGATTTCGTGCAGGCTTCTCAACAACAGACCATATTCGTACTATCAATCAGGTGATAGAGAAATGCGCAGAATACAACCAACCCCTATACAAAGCCTTCATAGATTACGAGAAGACATTCGATTCGGTGGAGACATCAGCAGTCATGCAGGCACTGCGGAATCAGGGCATCGACGAAGCCTATATAAACATAATGGAAGAAATCTACAGCGGATCCACAGCCACTATAGTCCTCCATAAAGAAAGCGACACAATCCCAATAAAGAAGGGCGTACGGCAGGGAGACACGATCTCTCCAATGCTATTCACCGCGTGTTTACAGGAGGTTTTCAGGGCCCTAGATTGGGAAGAGTTAGGGATAAGAGTTAATGGAGAGTATCCCAGTAACCTGCGATTCGCTGATGACATTGCATTCATGAGTAACACGGGAGACGAATTACAACTTATGATTACTCAACTGGATACGGAAAGTATGAGTGTAGGTCTGAAAATTAATATGCGTAAAACTAAAGTAATGTGGAACAATCTTGGCAGAGAACAGCGCTTTGCGATAGGTGGCGAGACACTGGAAGTTGTAAAGGAGTACCTCTACTTAGGACAGGTAGTAACCGCGGAGGCGAACCATGAGAGTGAAATAACAGTCATGTCACTCAATACCAAATTTGGTGTATATCAAGCTAACGAAACGGCCGCGAGCGCACCATGAGCGTGGCATGTAAATCATACTTTTCATGACAAGTTAGTCATGATTTTCATGATATGACCAGCCATTAATATTCATCATACAGTCATGTTATGCCATACCAAATTTGGTATAAATGCCATAAACGATACGGCCAGGAGAGCACAAAGTCGTAGGCGGCTAGATATATAGATAGATAGATAGATAGATAGATAGATAGATAGATAGATAGATAGATAGATAGATAGATAGATAGATAGATAGATAGATAGATAGATAGATAGATAGATAGATAGATAGATAGATACGCTCAAAGTCGCCGAAGTTCACTAAGAAATGCTTCGCATTTAATACATCACTTGACCGGGTGAGCTCTTCACGGTGTATCCATTGTGTCATTTTCAGCCGCTGCTGATTGGGAGAAGCTCGGCGAGCAGCGCGCCCTCTGTTTCCGGTTCTTCTTCTGCAACGTCATTTTGACGTCATGAAGCTTTCAGAAGTGTAAACACAAATGAGAGGAACGGAATGCACTTCCACCATGGAGAAAAAAATTAGGCGGGAGCACACCTATAGCGTCTACTAGACAATCTCCTCTGAAGCCGCTACCTCCTCGGGTTCGCGTCAGAATGCCTGTCATTCTCCTGTTTTATTTCCCCTTTTTTTTCGGTGGGATCGTGGCAAAAAGAAAACAAATGGACGAACGCGCCTACGAGGCCACTCGCCCCTCGTGCTCAATGCTCTGGTCAAAATTCGAAGCGTGCTCCTGTTTCATTTTTTTTTATTCATTCGGGATGTGTCCCCCCTACAGGAATGTCTATTTCAACAGCGGCTGATTGGCTGGAGTTCGGCGAGTAGCCCGACCCCTGTTTCCGGATCTTGTTCCGCAACTTCAACTGGACGTCACAATGCTTTCACAATTTTCAACACAAATGAGAGGGACTGAATGCTCTTCCACGCAAGAAACGCAGCCCCCAGAGATGCGTTTTTGGGCGCACATACCAGATGCCATGCGTAAACTCTGATCGCGTTAACCATCGAATAAGGTTTAATGCGGCCACCCACCTAACGCACTTGTGAAGGTCGGTACGTATTCCCTCCATTGTTCTCAAAAAATCCACGACATGTTCATATGCAAGTTCAGAATTTACAAGGTCCTGCTTCTGTACATTCCGCTCACTTTCTTTTTACACTGGGAATGTGCTGGCGGGTTCGGTGCGTCGACATGGTCTAGAGCGAGGGGACATCATGTATCACCGGCTTTTTGATTAACTGAATGCGTTCTGCCGGAATAAACACTGTATTGCCAGGTTTGACTAAGTACAGCCGAATGAGGCTACAGAAAGAAATGTTTTGCGTCGACTTCGGGGAGCAAGCTAGGTGACTATATTATAGCTACTGAAAATCTGCGTCTTGGCTTTGTTTAGGCTGTTTGGTGCCGTCATAATCAAGGCTCCAGATGTGACTCTGATCAAGCAGGAACAAATCTCTTAAGGCGCATTGACATTCGTCTTTAAACGGGCCGAAAGCAGAAGAATTCACCAGACATCGGCTTGCTACCTCACCTAAGCGTGCGGAAAACGGAGATATAAGGCAAATAGGTCTCTGACCTATTTTTTTGTTGTTACGGCGACAGCGGAACGCCATTCCGCCTCTCCGGAAGCCACATATTGACTGCACTAGCATATGAACCACGTGATACCGGGCCATTATTTCAGACTAGCGACCAAGGAGTTGGATGTGTATTTGCATAGGTTGATGATGCGCCTTCGAGCATCGGAACCTTGAGGAATTTCTCTGATTCCCTAGAGGCTAATCTTTTGAATCAGACTGCAGGCGCAATGTGGGTAGCGGTGTATGGTGTAGATTCTCCACAATCAAAAGCGACTACGTTGCATTCTACTGTTGTGGACGACACAACCCGATCCAGGAGGCCCGACCATGACACGCCCAGGGAGGGTATGCAGAAAGCCGCTGCGCAGCTATCCGTCTGTGTGCACACCGATCCGTCAGTGTACACTTGTAGGTGACCACGGTACATGGTGCTCAAATGGTCCAACACCAGAAACTTTGCTTCCGCAGCTGGAACGGTGCGTTTCGTCGGCAGTTAAGGAACCCTGAAGTTACAGGCAACGTCCACAAAGGACCATGGCGGGTCGATAGGGCTCCGTTGAGGTGATTTCAAGCCTAAATCTAGAAATGTGTTCAGCACCGCGTAGAAATGCGAGTCAGTTCTTGCTCTTAGACGCCGGAGAAGGGCCGTGCCTGCAGAGGACTCGCCCAGTCTTGATAGCTGCGTCAACAAAGCCTGAGACGCCAGGAGACTGAGTGGTAGAGACTCGGCTTCATCGCTGACCTTCTTGTTTGACGCCGCCTGAGGGACTCCCATCGCCCAGCGAAGACCCTTTCTGTGCAATGTCTCTAAGCGTTCGAACTGGCTCGGTGATGGCGATATCAGCAGTAGCTGCGGGTTTGCGAAAATTGCGATCGTTTTCTGCACGAGATGTGGTAGTGCTTACGGATTCACAGTCGGCGTTACTGCGACTGCATTGAGGGCTACCTCAAGAAAAATTCACAAGACAATCTGTGGCGCTCATTAAACACCTAATCGGCAAGAGCTTCAATGTAAAGTTTCAGTGGATCCCATACCACGTTGGAATTGAAGGCAATGAAAAAAGCTGATGCTCTTGCACGTGAAGCGCGAATTTGTGTTCCAAAAATAAGAGCTCCTAAAACTTACCAGAGCAACAAGGATGTAATACGCAATCACTTCAGGACGATTCACAAGTTCCCGCATCAGTCATGCGAAATCCACGGACTTTCTAGAGAACAAGCGATGCTTCTTTACCGGAAAAGGACTGACTCCGCATACACGCCGGCTTGGTCATTCAAGACTGGGCGAGGCGCTTCCCCGTTTTGTACCGTTTTGGGGACATCGGCGACATCGAACATTTTACTTGGCTGTGCGTGCAGTTTGACAGAGATGGTACGCAGCATGCAGAAAGGTTGTCACAAGCACGGGACATTTGAAGATGTCATTTTTCCTGAAGGGCCCACGGCGACGAGGAGGAGCGTGCAATGAATCCTCATGGATTTCCTGCGAGACACTGGGCTGTGTGACATTTGGTGACGGACCCCTGTAATTCAGGAGATGCTCAGGCGGAACAATTGCCTACCATTTAGGCCAGGCTAACCCCTCCTGTTGCAACATCACAACCACCACCACCATCTACTACGTAGCAAGGAATGATGAGTTATGCACCCTGCTATGGCCATGAAGAAAGAGCTCGCGCGTTTTACCCAGTATCAGATTTCGACGTTCGTGTTCTCCGTTCGTGCATTGCGTGACGTCTGCTTTGCCTCGATCAAGTTTGCCTAAAAGAGCTTTATTCTTTATCCACCTTTACCCGCTGCGGGGCCTATTGGTCAGCCTACTGCTGGCCCGTAGCTCGTAAGATCAAAAGTGGCCGCCGTGTCCCAATTTCCATGAAGTGCAAATGCTATAGAAGCCAGTGTGTTTTGTTTAGGTGCGCGTTAATGAACTCCAGATGGTCGTAATTTCCAAAGCCCTCTACAACGGGCGTCTCTCACATTCCCATCGTAGTTTGCAGACATGAAACCTCGACACCTATTAATATCTACTACTTCCGCTGCTCTGTCCTTCAGATCCGCAACAATATTACATTAATAGGTTCAAGTGGGTTTTTTGTTTATTGGATGGCGCTAAGCTATATTCGACGCATTAACGGAATGTTCTGTTCACCGGGAATGCGGTAAAGGCTGATTTCTCTGATCACAAAATTTGTCTAGGAAAGTACCAAAAATAAACCTGGAACTTGTATTGATTCCTGCGTAAAATGCTGCAGAGTAGCAAGTAACTGGTCCTGTAGAAGACCTCGCTTTATAAGGTCCCTTTCCAAAAGCAATGGAGTGATGAGACGTAGCTTGCAGAATTTAGTTATCTTCTTTTTTTTCCAATTAACGTTCGCCGTTGCTTAAATGAGCCCCTGAATATTCAAACTTTCACCTTATTGAACGCAAGCTGTTTCACACACAACGACAGGTCGTAGAAAACGGGATTGTATCGGTCGTATGTGAAAGCGCATTTCTAAATAAAACCACTAAAAAAAATGACTCTATTTGGCTACAAAACTCCTGGCTCTTTGTCTTCGGCTGCATTTGGGCTACAGTTTTTCTGGCTTTTGGCAACGGTGCCTCGTGTGACCTGGTAACTCTGAAGGCACATCTTTCTTAGATGAATACATCAGGAATAGCTGCCCGGAAGTTGTTCCTCTCCTCCAGAAATCTCACGAGTATTGCCCGACCTCATGCTGTGGCGTCCTCCTGCCATCACCCTTTGATGCCCGCTGTTGCTCTTCGGCAACAAATCCCGAATTATTTTTTTTCCGCAAACACACTTTGCGGCACAATACTTGAAGCGTTCTCTGTGGTAAGAGACAAAGA
Source organism: Rhipicephalus appendiculatus (assembly GCA_030522465.1). Lineage (NCBI taxonomy): Eukaryota > Metazoa > Arthropoda > Arachnida > Ixodida > Ixodidae > Rhipicephalus > Rhipicephalus appendiculatus. The sequence goes on along the minus strand of JALIZH010025877.1, from coordinate 11,349 downwards.
CTAGCGAGCGTCTTGAGCTACAAAGAAATAAGGAGAAACGTATGTGTCGCCCTTTGGTAGTGTTTTGTTCCATCGTCTAAGAGATGGCAAATCAAGCTCCGCACATGGGAGTTGAATTTATTCGATTACAGAGGAGGGGCACACTATGTTAGTTTTAAAATTGCTCATAAGGCGTTGTAGAACATTTAGGAGCACGCTGAATGGCGTGGCCGCAAGTTGGCCGACATAAATCTTCCCGCCAAAAGGGTTGTTGATCACGAGCAACAGTGGGCACATGCGGAGGTGAAGGCCGATATAGGAAGATACGCTTGCAGCATTTTACAGCATGCCGAGCTGTTACGTTAGAGGTTTCCGCCGGAAGAAGAAAGAATACTACTATTGTCATGAGCAGGCACGTGCTCTCTTCCTCCTCTTCTACTTCGCTCTCAGAACACATATGTGCCGATTTTTTTCGGAGTGGGAAGAAGAACGCGATGAAACTTTTTTTACAAAAAAAGTCCCCGTGGATTTATCTTTCGTGGTGCCTCAGTTGGGCCCCAGTGGCTGACGCGGCTCGTCAAGACTAAAAAAACTAGAAATTTTAGCCGAGATTAGTCTACGTTTGTCACTTGGCTTCCAGTATCCAGTTCATAGATTCGCGCCCCCCATGACATGCTGTGAGTGTTTGTTTCCGGAGTCCTCGTGAGACCATTTTATCTGGATGGTCAGTTCTTTGGTGTCTTATGTGAGAAAGTGTCGCTGTGTGTTCGTTACACCAGGGGTGAAGTCCGGGTGGCATATTTGTAGATGGCGTGTAAAGAGGATGCATTATGTTTGGTATGGGTTTGAAGGTGGTATGGGTTTCAAGGTGGCGCCAGTCCCTGCGATAATTCTGACAGGCGAGGTATTGAATATAGATAGACAAAGAAAAAAACATGGTTGATCCCTCCGTCATAGGAATCGGTATAACACCGAAGTAAAACGTGCCCGTACAGAGGTAACTGAATGTTTACTGTACATTGAAACAGGAGAGATTGCACAACGTGCAACGTGGATGCACCCATGTTGACGCTTGGTGGTACATCTCCATGCCACGACTAACGTCCATGATCAACGATTAAACAAAACATTCTGGTAGCTGGAGATGTTAACGACGAGAGCGTAATCAGAGCAAGAGGCATGACGCCAGAAGAGCGTCGCTATTGAGGAGCTGAACATGGGCTAGGGTCGTCATCTCGTGGCATGTTAAAGTGTGATTGAACGTACTCCACGGTTCGACTACTGCAAAACGCCGAGTGCGTCGTGTCGCCCTAGTTGCCCAGCCGCGACTTTTCTCAGGGCGAGCGTAAGCGAGGAATGCTGTATTACAGCCACTGGAGGAGTACTGTGATGAAAGTGGTAGATATAAAAGGAGTGTTCGTAAATCAACCAGTCTGTGGCCATGGCGCAATGGATAGCGTGCTCGGCTTTTGTTCTTGTGAACCGAGAGGTCATACGTTCGAGGCCCGTTGACGGAACTTTCTTTTCTTTGACATCTGATCGTGTACCTTTTGTCAACATCATTTCCGTGACGGAAATACGTCACTGAAGTCTTGGTGGGCTTCGGCATCAAACACTTTCGTGTTAAAAATAGAGAGCAAAAAAAGAGAAAGACAAATAGAGAAAAACAAAGTAAGAAAGAGACAAAGATACAAGGCTAGAGAATGAGTACAGAGATAGAGAACAAGAAAGTAAGAAAGAGACAAAGATAGAAGGCTAGAGAACGAGTACAGAGATACAGAAAAAAAGATAGAATCACTAGCTTCAATAGGTGAAAAGAAGAAGCGCTGGAAGTTCTGCAACTTCAGGGTACAAAATTATGTAATGTGCTAACTGTAACATGCATCTATACCTGATACCAAGCCGGAATTGTTTGAAGGTCTTCCATGTGAAGTAGTACCACAGGTCTCCAATGTTGCTGAGGAGCAGCAACTCAGTACTCGCCTAAAAATAATCTTCACATTTTCTGATAACATAACTGGCATATTTAGTCCTTTCTTTATGCATGCCAGAGTTTTCTTGATATTGTCATTCAAACAAAGTTTTGGGCTTCAAAGCGTTAGTGGTTGACGACTCAACTCGCTGGATAGCATATTATTGGAGCCTTGGGCCTAGTGCACAGCCCATCAATAAATAAAGTAGAGACGCACTATATATCAGTGCTTTAGAGCACTTTTTTTCTTTTTTTTTCTCGAGTAAATTCATAAATATAGAAGTAAAGACAATACACACAACAGAAGAGATAAGTTAAGAGAGTGAACAGTTCTCCCACATAGACCACCAAGCTCACCTGATCGATAGGTATCGCCTCTTGCCTGGCAATGCGCAGATAAGTATTCCTCTCTATCTCTTTTCCGCCGCTTATTGATTTTTGAATTGTTAGCAGCGTTTTGGTTGTCTTGACTATTCTCTTTGGTCCATGTCTCCACGCCCTCTCTTTTTTAAAGTGCCCCAAAACAACCTCTGAAATTACGAAAAACGAATGCGTTGTTCTATCTTCGCGTTCCGCGCCTATCTGGTGCCCTTCGTGACACCAGAACGGTGATTCACGTGACATCATTACGGTACATACTCTCGAGTGGTCCATATACGAGAAATATCAGTCGTGAATGGTCTCCCAGCTTGCTTTGCCATGCACTCGCCCACCTGTCCTTTGTCTCACATGACTATAGTGCGCGATCAATTGAATTCACTCCGTTTTGTGCGTTTCCGACTGCGCAAACGTAACCAAGAAGGTGCAGTCGACAAGCGCGAAATTTTTATAGGCTCAAATCTTCATGATATCATTGTGCGCGTGCTTTATAAAGAAATGGTGGGGAGCAGGTATCGCCTGTAAGAAGGGCTGGTAGTAAAGACGAGAACGAAACTGATGGGAAAGGTTCGTAATTATGTGATTCTTCCAATTCACAAACTCTTTACAATGCAGCTCTTAAGAAAAAAAGCGAGCCCGCTACCACAGTTTTTTTTGCGATAACAATCCTGGACAGGTTTTCACCGTCACATTTGTGTTCCGTATAAAGCCAAATAGATGAGACCGCTTTGCGCTTCGTATGCTCTGCCCGAGAGTAAAAGCTCGCGAGCGCAGGCGAGGGACGCGACCGAAGCCGAGATAAAAGAAGCTGGCCATCTCCGTCGCCGGAGGACGCATGCGATAACATCATCCGGCTTGCGACGCCTGCCTTCGATTGCTCCTCAAGAATGGAGACGCCTCGCCTGTCTTTCGGTGGGCGAAGCACCATGAACAATCACCAGGGTAGGGGGCTGCGAACTGTGAGTATAAGGGCGCGGTCGCGAGTGCTGGCGGATGCGTTATCTCGGCAGACATGAGCAAACGGCTCGTATACCCTTCTACGCGCTTTGATCTCACTGCTTCGTGCCGTGGACTCGTACGAGAAACTACATGAAAACCACTTATATATTTGGGAACGACCTTATTCCCATACCCCAGCGTCTTGCAGTTACGCAAAATCGGATCAATAATAGTTATCTGTTTGCCTTACTTCGTATAACATAACATGTTGCTATCGCAATTCACATCGCTTTGTCATTTCGGTGGAATAGATTTTTTTTTTCAAAATTCATGGGCCAAATTTATCTCCCACCAACTCCCGAATCTACACCACCACCACCCTTCCGCGCGCCACGCCACCGCCGATATGATGAACCCCGCGCCGTTTACGCGCCGCTGCTGGAGGTGGAAACGCCGGCGCGCCGCCACCGGCGATTTGGGGACCGGCGCACAGGTCTGCCATAAACCAGAGATACCATAAACAGTTTGCAACTTTACAAACAAGATAAATGCCCTGGCTCTATGCTGAAAAAGCAGCCAATGCTTACCAAATCTCGAAACAGTACAAAATGGGGTGCACAAATGATTATTTTTGCTCCATGAATTACCTAGTTTATAGGACTGTAGGATGGGGCGTTTTTGTATAACATGCTTGAGAGTGCCATCAGCGCAAATGACATGAGGCGGAAGAAAATATTTATTCTTTAAAAATAATTGTGTCAAAACCAACTGTGTCGCGCTCACCGATAAAAAAAAGCGTACATAGGTTCCTTCACGTCATGAGTTTCTTGCGAAGTCATTGTGTTCCACGCTTGGCTGTTGTACCAGTGGGTAACTGTACATAAATTGAAGGCTTTCCAACGAAATAAGCTGTTGCAAGTGAGCGCTCTTTGTCTGCAAAGAGCGCTGGTTGCAAGACAGCGCCCGAACATTGTGTTGGGACGCGTGTACGCGCGGGAGAAGAAGACACGACCACGCGGCGTGGATCCCAAACATCAACTGTTTATTCAGGTTCTCTGGAGGTTCCGGAGAGCAGCGGAGGGTGGCGCTGCCTGGCGGCTTGGCTTGGCTTGGCTGCCGCCACAGCACTCCCCCCTAGTGAGTTGCCGAACGGAGTTAAAGGTCCAGGCGAGTGGGTGCTCTTGATAGCCGCCCACTGTGCGTCAGCCGGAAGGCACCTCGTGGACTTGGGCTGGCATTGAAGCTGGGGGTCCTGGCGATGATTCCCTTAGTGGAGGGAACACGGCGTCGTCACGGTCCATGTGTGCTGGCTTGATGCGGTCCAACGACACGACCTCCTCACGGCCGTTTCTCTTGATTGTGAATTGCTTGTTGCCACGGCGGAGGACTTGAAACGGCCCATCATAGGGTGGCTGAAGAGGTCGCCGAACCGCGTCGTGTCGTACAAACACATATGGGCACGATGTGAGCTGTGGGTCGACGTGCACCACACGCGACCCTGGGGGCCGTGGAGGTACCGCGCGCAGTTTGCTCATGAAGTTGCGTAGGCGAAGTGCATAGTCGCTGCAAGCTATGGATGCCTCCTCTGAGCCGCGCGCAAAGAGCTCTCCCGGCAGCCTGAGTGTCGTGCCGTAGACCAGCTCAGCGGCGCTGCAGCCAATGTCCTCTTTCAAGGTGGACCTTATACCCAAAAGAACGAGTGGGAGGGCCTCGACCCAGTTGTGTTCCTCGGTTGCCGTGAGCGCAGCCTTCAGCTGGCGGTGAAAGCGCTCCACCATGCCGTTGCTCATGGGGTGGTACGCTGTCGTGCGTATGCGTGAGGTGCCCATGAGCTGACTGATGGCAGTGAAAAGGGCTGATTCGAATTGTCGGCCGCGGTCTGTTGTTATCGTGGAGGGCACACCGAAACGGGCTACCCAGTGGTACAGGAAAGCACTCGCAACCGTCTCGGCAGTGATGTCCGCGATAGGGATGGCCTCCGCCCAGCGGGTGAACCTGTCGACACAGGTCAGCAGGTAGGCCTTTCCGTGGCAGGGTGGCAGTGGGCCGACGATGTCCAGGTGGACATGATCAAAGCGAGAATCCGGAGTGGGGAGTGTTCCCAGTGCTGTCGAGGTATGGCGTTGTATCTTAGAGCGCTGGCAAGCTACACATTCGCGTGCCCAGCGTCGGACGTCCCGATTTACGCCCGGCCAGACAAATCTTGCCGTCACCAGTCTTTGGGTGGCTCTAATCCCCGGATGAGACAGTCTGTGCAAGGACTCGAACACATGGCGACGGAGGCTCGCGGGCACGAACGGGCGAGTTCTACTGACGCTTGTGTCACAGCAAACCTTGTCCTCGGATCCGGGAACCCGGATCCACTCCAGATTCAGGGCAGTGGTCGCGGTCAACAGGTGTTTCAGTTCGTCATCTTCACGTTGAGCGGCTGCCAAAGCGGGAAGATCAACCTGTAGTGTGGGCATGATGGCGTTCACAGGATTCCGTGAGAGGGCGTCCGCTACCTCGTTGTCGCCGCCTTTGACGTGGCGGATATCAGTCGTGAACTCTGATATATAGGACATTTGGCGCCGTTCACGTGCTGTGTGCGTTCCACCGTCGGAGCTTAGCGAGCGCAATGCATAAGTAAGCGGCTTGTGGTCGGTGAGGACGAAAAACTCTACACCTTCCAGGAAATGGCGAAAATGTCGTATGGCAGCGTACACGGCCAGCAGTTCTCTCCCGAAGGTGCTGTAGCGGCGCTCGGTAGGTGTTAGCTTCCTCGAAAAGAAGGAAATCGGGCGCCAGATTCCCCCCAACGAGCTGCTGTAATACAGCCCCAACGGCTGTATCGGAGGCATCTACCATTACGCTCTGCGGGACACCGGACCTGTGGTATTCAAGCAGGGCGGCGTTTGCCAAAGCGTCCTTGACCTCGCAGAAGGCTTCTTTTGCTTCTTGAGACCAGGAGAGGGTGTCCGAGCCATTTCGTGAAGTGGCCAGCAGGTCGTGAAGAGGTTGAAGGATATGGGCGCAGCGGGGAATGAAACGGCGGTAGAAGTTTACCAAACCCAGAAATTCCCGAAGCTGGCGCTTGGCGGTCGGCTGCGGAAATCCTTGCACGGCTTCAACCTTGTTGGGTTGAGGAAGAACTCCTGAGGCGGAGATGACGTGTCCAAGAAACGAGAGTTGTCGCACACCAAGCTCGCATTTGGCCATGTTCACGACCACGCCATGTTCCACTAAGCGCTGGAAGACGATGCGCAGATGATTCACGTGCTCTTCCGGAGTGCTGCTGGCGACTAGCAAGTCGTCAAGATAGGCGTGGCAGAAGCTGAGGCCGCGTATAGCACCGTCCATGAACCGCTGGAATGTCTGACCCGCGTTTCGGAGTCCGAATGGCATTCGGAGGAATTCGAAAAGTCCGAAAGGCGTTGCGATGGCGGTCTTCGGGACGTCCTCCGGGGCAACGGGAATCTGATGGTATGCCCGCACCAGGTCGATCTTGTATGTGCGGAATCGACATCGTGTATGTGCGGTACCGGGTATCTGTCTGGAGTCGTTACCTGGTTCAGCGCCCTATAGTCCCCGCATGGTCGCCAGTCTCCCGGCGTTGACTTTGGCACCATATGAAGTGGAGATGCCCAGGCGCTCGACGAGGGTCTGATGATCCCTAGCTCCATCATGTGTTCAAATTCCTGTCGTGCGACCTACAACTTCTCTGGAGGCAAACGGCGAGGCCGCGCGTGCACGGGTGGGCCGCTGGTGGCGATGTAATGGCGTACCTCGTGCTTCACCGCGGCGCTGGCTGGCGGCTGCCTCGTCAACTCGGGAAAATCCTGCAGAATGCGAGTAAAACGTTCTGCACCGGACGGCCCGAGCAGAGTGGGGCTCAGCGGAGGGTGGTGCGAGGGATTGCCTTGCACAGTTGCCTGCGACACGGGATCGTGAAGGCGGCGGTTGCGCACGTCGACGAGAAGGCCGAAATGCCGAAGAAAGTCCGCACCCAAGATGGCGAACTTCACTGCTGCCACGATGAAAATCCACCGGAACGTTCTGTTCAAGCCTAAATCGAGTGGCAGCGAGCGATGTCCGTAGGTGGCGATGGTTGTGTTGTTGACCGCCTGAAGCGGGGGACGCACTGGGGACACGGCGATCGGTGGACCCAACCGGCAGCACGCTCACCTCAGCGCCGGTGTCCACGAGGAATCGAAGGCCACTGTCGCGGTCGGTGAGGAAAAACACTGATGGACGACGTTCGGGGGCCTCTGCGACACTGGTCGTCCTCAGTGCCGGCCGCTCCCGTTTCCCGCATAGTCGCACGGAGGAATGCATTTGCGAGCAGCATTGCCATGCTTCCTGTGATACCAGCAGATTCTCTGTTGCACTGCTGGGCGCTGGCGCTCCTCGGGAGTGCTGCGGGCCTCCATCGCTGCGACGGTATCGGCGAGGCGGGATATCTGCTCCCGGATGTCATGCAGCGTGGTCGTGGGCGCCTTGCCGGCGATGTCTGGCTGTAGCGCCGCGACGGACGGCGGAGCGACCGCCAGCACCGAGTCCGCGAGCTCGGCGAGTTGAGACAGGCGTTTGTCGGCAGCCGAGGCGAGGACCATGCGCACGTTGACCGGAAGTCGCTGTAGGAACAGCTGGCGAAGCAGTCTGCTGTCGGCATCGGTGGTGGCTGCGCCGGCCGTGTGCAACAGCTGCCTCATGTGGCGCAACAATTGGCTGGGCGTCCGGTCCCCGAGCTCGGTGTCGTGCAGTAGCTGCTGCAGTCGCTGAGGCTCCGACGGCGTGAGGCGGCTGATGAGCAGCTGTCTGAGCGCTGTGTACGCGTTCTCTGCAGGTGGAGCGACCAGCAGATCGCGTATCTCGCTCGCTATTGCCGGTGGGAGGCTGGCGACCACGTGGTGGTACTTTGTTAGCTCAGCGGCAATACGACGAGCGGTGAATTGGGACTCCACCTGCAGGAACCACAGCTGCGGGTCCGCTATCCAAAACGGCGGGAGCCTGATGTCGACGGCGAAGATGGCCGGTGCGTCAGGGGGAGTCTCCATGGCGTCGATCGCTTGAAAAAGGCGGTAAGCCTCGTCCGGGTCACCACTGTTGGGACGCGTGTACGCGCGGGAGAAGAAGACACGACCGCGCGGCGTGGATCCCAAACATCAACTGTTTATTCAGGTTCTCTGGAGGTTCCGGAGAGCAGCGGAGGGTGGCGCTGCCTGGCGGCTTGGCTTGGCTTGGCTGCCGCCACAATTGCATAAAACACGGTTTTAATATTTTCCCCAGCTAGCAAGCTAGATACACGAAATTGATCCCCAGAGACCCGGCAGAGTGAACGTTGACTCTCTGAGGGGGCTCAAAAAAATGTCTGCTAACGTTAGCATGTGAGAGAAGGTCTTTCTCATATCTCAACAAGGGTGAATTTTGAAGGGGCTTTATTTATTTTATTTTATTTTTATTTATTTATTTATTTGGCATTTTCACAAAAATGCCAAATAAATACGTCAGGATTCAAGAAAAGACGTCAGGATTCAAGAAAAATCCCAATACCGATCTCCAGAATGACTAATAGACGGATGCCGCTTCTGAAATATACAGCATCTGTTCTACGGTTATGTTTCAACACAGGGTGCCCCATGAAAAAAATAATGGTTGACGCCATTCACGTCTTTGGAACATACCGAAACAAAGCGTAATTAATCGCAATAAGCGAGAAAAGAACGCAAGTACCGTGTAGTGAAATTGAACGCTTGAGAACGTACTTATTACGAAAATAAAAATGAGCTTAAGAGGTCATGTGCGGGCTAGGTTACTTGCGAAAGGTCCATGCGGCCCAGGTGCGGCCCGGCTGGCATAGAGCACCGCATGTTTCGTACCGTTCGTTCCCGCCTAAATCATGTACCAACCAGCACAGTTAAGTGGTTTCCTGGAAACAATAATATATGTATAACACACCTGAAGCGTGACATGGATTTTTCAATGTATATGTGTATTTCGGCATAAAGCACCTGAAAGAGCACATCACCGTGTTCTCTGTACTCGAATTAACGAAGATCGATCAGTCAGTTCGCACCTACGCGACTCGTAGCATGGCCGCAATTGTTCTACGAATTCGCTAGCCGAATACCTGCACAGGATGCCGACAAGTTGATTAAGATTGACATGACATCCGTAATAACAGAATAATAACATATACTCAAATCTAAATTTACGTCCAAAAAGTAGGGTGGCATGCTCATTACGAGGATTACAAAATCAGCCCTTTACACGTATTTGTGTAAAAACATAGGCGAATTGTTCCGAAAAGTTCCCAGAAAATTATCCATTCATACAAAAAGCAAAGAGCCCTTCCAACCACTTTAACAAAAGGGTTTTTTAAGCTACAGGTAAGGTAGAAATTAAGCGATGAACTGACTAATGTCAAACTCCCTTTTCATTTTGTCACTCAGCTGTTCGAGCTCGTGCAGCGCAGGAGAGCCAAGGGCTGAGACAAATAAACGGGGCGAGAACAGGATGGCGCTCACTCTCAAATAAAACATTATACATACAAAATGAAATGGGAAAATTTCATGCAGCAGGTGCTTTAAATATAAATGGTCAAACATAAGCAAACTGGTGCCAACGAACGTGCTAAATACTGGTGTCAGACGAGCACTTCTGATAGCGTCGGGTTCAATATTGTTACGGGAGTGACGAGTCGCTTGCACCGTAGTCTAGTCACAAGATATATATTCAACGGTGGTCGCACAGCTGACCGGTTCAGCTCAGAGAGCGAGCAGCCAACGATCTTCTTTCTCTTCGTCGGGCGCACACACGGCTTGGTTCAGGGGCTGGCATTATGCATGTAGCATAACCCCCCGGCGGCAGATGCGCCGTCTCGGCGCTTCTAGACGTCGAGATCACTGGGAGAGTTGTATGGCTTCGATCGTGCTACGTGTACGATATCGCTTGCTTGCGGGGAGGATGGAGACGACGAGGTGACAGGAGCGATTTCGTATGTTACGGGAGTCACCGCACGAAACACTCGATATGGTCCTGTGTACCGAGAGAGCAGTTTTTCCGACAGGCCAATGCCACGGGTCGGAGACCACAGCAGAACCAAAGAACCGGGCGAAAAGTTCACGTCCCTGTGTCGCTGATCATACAAACGTCGTTGGTTCGCTTGGGAGGTCAGAAGGCGAGTACGTGCTGTTTCCCGCGCATGAGCAGCCCGGGTAATAGCGTCAAGGGCATATTCGCTGGTCGGGGCTGCTGGAACCTGAATGACGGTATCGAGGGGCAATGTTGGTTCTCGGCCGAACAACAGGAAAAAAGGGGAGTAACCGGCAGTGTCATGGCGCGAAGAATTGTAGGCAAATGTCACGTACGGTAGAGGAAGGTCCCAGTCCGAGTGGTCCGACGAAACATACTTCGCAAGCATGTCCGTAAGTGTTCGGTTCAGACGCTCTGTGAGGCCATTTGTCTGCGGATGGTACGACGTAGTGAACTTGTGCCTCGTTGCACATGACTGCAGGATGTCCGCTATGACCCTCAATAGAAAAGTGCGGCCACGGTCCGTAAGCAGCTGGCGTGGAGCCCCATGTTGCAAGATCACGTCATGTAGGAGAAAATCGGCGACATCTGTGGAGCAGCTTGTTGGAAGAGCTCGTGTGATGGCGTAGCGCGTGGCGTAGTCTGTGGCCACAGCTATCCACCTGTTGCCAGAGGAAGACAGGGGAAAAGGGCCAAGTAAGTCTAAGCCAACGCGGAAAAATGGTTCGGACGGGATGTCGAGTGGCTGAAGGCACCCAGCGGGAAGCGTCGATGGTGTTTTGCGTCGCTGACATTTTTCACACTCCGCAACGTATCGCCTGACGGAGCGCGCAAGCCCTGGCCAAAAGAAGCGTCGACGGATCCGGTCGTATGTGCGCGACACACCGAGGTGACCGGCAGTTGGAACATCGTGAAGTTCGCGCAGAACGGTCGAGCGGAGGTGTTTTGGTATAACGAGCAGCAGGGCTGGTCCGTCCGGGTGAAAATTGTGGCGGTATAGGGCACCAGCTTGGAGTACGAACGAGCGATGAGACCGGTCCGAAGATGATGATTCGAGGCGTTCGATG
>JALIZH010025876.1:0-10374 GCA_030522465.1 Rhipicephalus appendiculatus | reverse complement strand
GAGCGGCTCCGGCGTCCCACATCCCCACAGCGCATGCGCGTCTTATCCCCCTCTCTCCTCTAGGGAATCCTCTACTTTACGGAGCGGCTCCCGCGTCCCACACCCCCCCACAGCGCATGCACGTCCCCTCCCCCTCTCTCCTCTCCTACGCCCCCCGCCGTCCTTTCCTCTAGGAATCCTCTACTGAGTGGCGCACGACAGGTGGTGTGACAGCTGCATACTCCGCTGGGGGGCGCCACGGTACTTCCGCGGTATGAAAATGACGGAGCGCGCGCGCTCATTCTCTCCTGTGCAGCGCCGCGATGAGCGCCCGGACCGCTGCCGTGAAATGAGAGCGGCGATGTTCCTCCCACTCAAGCTAACCATCTCCCCGCTGCTTCGCATCCAAACATGGTTCCCTTTAGCGGGAGATGGGGAATTTTTTTAAATACTATAGTCTTTCTTGGGATACTTAAACGTAAAAATTTTGGTCTGTCTGTCTGTCTGTCTGTCTGTCTGTCCGTGACCCGATTCAGCTAGCTACAGGGCCAAAGTTCAAGTAATTTCCGAACGCCCAGCCATCTTGAACTGGGGTTTTCGTTCATACTTGTGAACATATTCGATCAAAAAGCGAATACTACGCATACCTGAGTCGCAACATTATTATGTAAGTATCAGGTCGTGTGTTCTTTTATTAGAAAATACACAGGTACGTAATTCTAAAGACCCTTGTGCCTTTTAGGCTGTGCTGAAAATGCGAAGTTGTGCATGAACTGCGACGCTTTGCACGAAAAAGTGCACGAAAAAGTCCAGCCGCTGGCAGTGGCCCTTGGTTCAGCACAAGCTCATGTTTTTCGATGGCGTCCATATCTCGCGCAGCGCCGCCTCTATTTTATCAATGCCAGCCAGATGCGGCCAATTCAACGTAGAGTAGGCGCTGTCTGAGGCAAGGCAAAACATAGGAGTACGGCCGGCACAAGACTATCGTCTTTCGGCGACATTTGCTGGGAAGCACGCAGATACGCGGCCAATTTTTTCAATCAAGAAACTCGCTAGCAGACGCTGCCTGCGTCGGCGTTGCGAGGCGAGAGAGGGGGAGCGTAGGAGAGGAGAGAGGGCGGGAGGGGACGCGCATGCGCAATGGGTGTGTAAACGCCGCGGGAGAGATGCCTAGAGGAGAGAGGGCGGAGCGTAGGAGAGGAGAGAGCAGAAGTAGCTTGATGTGGCCAAGTTCGTGTAACATACTGGAAGAAATAACGTTGCGCAAACAACACCGAGGACGTGAAAGGAACACTTACAACAGACTAGCGCAACTCTCTCCTCTCCTACGCTCCCCAGTCTGTTGTAACAGCGCCAATGTGTTGTAAGTGTTCCTTTCTCGTCCTCGTGTTGTTTGCGCAAAGTTATTTTTTCGAGAGGAGAGAGAGGAGGTGAGGACGCGCATGCGCAGTGGGGGGTGTGGTCGCCGCGGAGAGGGATGCCTAGAGGAGAGAGAGGGAGGGGGACGCGCATGCCCAGAGGGGGTGCGGACGCCGCTGGCAGGGATGCCTAGAGGACAGAGAGGGGGAAGCGTAGGAGAGGAGAGAGGGGGGAGAGGACGCGCATGCGCAATGGGTGAGGAAACGCCGCGGGAGGGATGCCCAGAGGAGAGAGAGAGGGAGCGTAGGAGACGAGGTGCGTGGGGAGGGTTTGCGCGTGCGCAGTCAGGGTGGTCACGCCGCACATCACAACCACCACCGGATTAAACTTCGCCATAAGATGCTTCACATCTAAAATATATTTATTGAGTGAGCCTGAGTGAGCTCCATTTATTTTGCCGACCTATGCTATCAGCCAAGAAGGCCACTTTAAGCCCCTAATATCCACCAGCTGGGGTGCTTCTTCAGCGTTACATGGCAAGTGTAAACGTCTCTATTGTTTTTCATATCCTGCTGTTACTGTGTGAACATTGTGTGACAGTTTCTAATCGTCTTGGTTTGTTGCTCCTTGCATTGCTAGGAGAAATTTGTTAGTTGTATGTCTCATTCCTTCGAGAGCTAAGGACCAACCGGTGCTTTATTTGTGCGCTACCACCTCATCAGTTATATCAATAAAGCAAGTGGGCGCTCTTCATTTATAAATTAATATCGATTCATGCCAATTTAGTGTTAGCAAGTTAAAAAAGAACCATGAGAGCACAAAGACGTATGTGGCTAGCTAGAAAGGCAGAGAGAGAGACAGAAGCTAGCTATTAATACACACAGAGAGACATATAGCTAGCTATTAAGACAGACAGACAGACAGATGGATAGATATAGATAGATAGATAGATGACAGACAGACGGAAATGGATAGATAGATAGATAGATAGATAGATAGATAGATAGATAGATAGATAGATAGATAGATAAATAGATAGATAGATAGATAGATAGATAGATAGATAGATAGATAGATAGATAGATAGATAGATGTGATGATAGTGTCGGCTTTGCCAACAAATATTTCGCATATAATATAGTATATTAGATGCGAAGGATCTTATGCTCGGGGCTGTATCCGTCCCTCCCTCCCGCGTCCCGCGTCCGGCCACTTTCATGAAGTAGGGAAGCACCCACTATGCGAACCAGAACACTGTAGTACAATATACGGCCGTAAACCACCACTACAGTCACCAGAGTCATGGCCGAGATCACAGAGAGGCTGCTTAGCAGTGGCTAGGCAGGTGATGTGTGTCGCCCAGGTTGACTCCATTCCTTGATCTTGCTTGCATGTGTTTGGGGGGGGAGGGGGCTTAGTCCGTCCCTCCTTCCCGCGTCCCACACCACCACAGCGCATGCACCCCTCCTCCCCCCCTCTCTCTCCTCTCCTACGCTCACCACCTTTCTCTCCTCTAGGAATTCTCTACGGAGCGCCGCCCGCGTCCTACACCCCCACAGCGCATTCGCGTCCCCTCCCCCTCTCCTACGCTCACCCCCTTTCTCTCCTCTAGGAATCCTCTCCTCTAGCGGCCCCCGCGTTCGACATCCCCGACAGCGGATGCGCATTCCCTCCTCCTATCTCTCCTCTCCTACGCTCACCAATCATCTACTCTACGGAGCCGCTCCCGCGTCCCACCCCCCGCCACAGCGCATGCGCGTCCGCTCTCTCTCTCTTCTCCTACGGCTCTCTCCTCTAGGAATCCTCTACGGAGCGGCGCGCGACAGGTGGTGCGACAGCTGCATACTCCGCTGGAGGCACCACGGTAGTTCCGCGGTATAAAAATGACGGAGCGCGCCTCATTCTCTCTCCTGTGCAGCGCCGCGATGAGAGCCCGGGCCGCGAAACGAGAGCGGCGACGTTTCTCCCCGCTCAAGATAACCATTTCCCCGCTGCTTCGCATCCACACATGGTTCCCTTTAGCGGGAGATGGGGAAGATTTTTATAAAAAAATCACAGCATATCCAAGGAGTGAATGGTGATGAGTGGGCGAAGCTCTGGAGGTTCATCGATAAACCGTGAATTTTTCGTTCAGTACATCGTCAAGGACGTGACAAACACTGCGTGTATATATACAAGAAATTTTATTTATTCGTAAATGGTAGCTAGACGTGGCTCCCGGTCCCCCTTCATTATAACGGCTTATGGTCGGTGGAGTGGAGGGATAGGGGGTTCTTATATGGCTCCGTAGAGGAGTCCTAGAGGGGGAGAGAGGACGCTCATCCGCTGTGGGGATGTGGAACACGGACGCCGCTCCGTAGAGTAGAGGATTCCTAGAGGAGAGAAAGGGGGTGAGCGTAGGAGAGAGGGGGGAGGGGACACGCATGCTCTGGAGGGGTGTAGGACGCCGGCGCCGCTCGTACAGTAGAGGATTGCTAGAGGAGAGAAAGGGGGGTGAGCGTTGGTGAGCTCTGGAGGGGTGTAGGACGCGGGAAGGAGGGATGGACTAAGCCCCCGGGAGCACATCCAAGCAAGATCAAGGACTGGAGTCAACCTGGGCGACAGACACCACCTGCCTCGCCATTGCTATGCTGCCCTCTATGCTCTCGGCCATGACGCTAGTAACTGTAGTAGTGGTTGACGGCCTTATTGTACAACAGTGTTCTGCTTGACATAGATGGCCACACCGCCTGCGGGAGTGCTACGATGGGTACTAGAGGTGGTCTGGAACGGGCTTATTCTTCATGGTCATCAGCGTCATCGTCATCATTATCACGAGATACTGCCGGTTACGCCGGACGCAGGGCAAGGCTAGACTAAGAGGGCTTCGCCCCTAAAAATCATGAGTATACTTCCTGCATATATTGCCGCTTCTATATAGGGAACGATAATCATGCATTCTATCCTAAATGCAACTGAAGTGAATCAGTACCGTTGTTCTCTGCTTTTATTACCTATGCACTGTGTGGGCGGGCTACTGAAAGACGGAATCTGTGCATCCGTGTTACCAGAGTTTTCACTAGGCGCCGCTAAATTGATGCTGCCGTCATGCTCGCGAAGATACCTTCTGGATCGTAGTTTCCCACTTATATCTTTGCAAGGTTTTGTATTGAAGTCCACTGTAGTTCACTTACTCGGTGATTTGCATTTGGCACTTCGCAATGAAATTTTTACCCTCTGCCCCGCAATTTCACATTACCGTGGTTTTATCGACTCATGTTTATTTAGACATACGTAGAAAAAATAAAGCACTTCCTTCGTGTTAAATTTGTACTCTGTCATGAAGATATAACTTACGCACCGATGATCAGAATGCTAACTTTAGTTGACTATGGAAAGATTCTTCTGACGCTGTCATATCAATTCTGTAGTTGCCATAACCATTTTTTACGATCCAACAAATGCTAATCAATAATCGAAGTTAAGCAATATGCCGTTTAAATTATACCACCGCGTTTTATGGGCTTGATATTTTACTGAAACATGCATTCAGGTCTCAATGAAGAAGTGTGAATGCATATTACTTTCTACTTAGGACAGCAGTGTGTTGAAGGAAACCATTCACAGTAATATTGCTTACCTTTAAAGCTGTCCAAAAGATATCCTCTGTTGCAGGTACTGCATGTGTGTCTGCAAAAAATAAATACCATCCTTACATTAGTATGTTCACAGCACACCGAAACTGGGCGTCAAAATTACCTATGATGATGGTGGAGCGCCACTAAAAATGGAGACAAGGCGAACCAAGGACATAGCGCCACTTACAAGTGAAAGGTTGTTTGGAAATAATGCCCACATACACATAGAAGAAATGTACGCGTTCTTAAAGCACAAGAATCGAATGCGCGGTAAAAAAAAAAAAAAAAAACAAGAGATTCACGGACAAGTACGGCACTGCTTAATGTGAATTCCGAGCGCAGCTTCATGTTGAGGCAAGGCCAACTGTGCTTGAAGTTAGGGCTTTTCGCAGTCGGGACAATGTAACGTTCATTACATACTGCCGCAGAAACTGCCAGAGACACGCGTGACTAATCTGCCTCTGTTTCGCATGCGTTCGTATTCTCGCGCTTTGTGCATCGTGCAGACGCCATCCGCGTCCCAGCGCTTAAATTGACGGACACTTCGTAAATTCCAAAGTGTGCTCTGTGAACTCCTGTGCCCATTGAGACGGGGTAGGTCAGAATGGAACGCGATGTGCGCGTCTCCATTCTTGCATGATTGGACATGCTGGGCACAGCGACGCTACGCAAGCAAAGCGCGAACGCTGTGGAGTCCGACGCGACCTGCATCCGTTTGCGCGCCCCGGCGGCCACCTGGCACCGTGGCAGGGCACGTGCGGACGCACGCACGGACCGACGGACAGACGCACGGACGGAATAAAGGACCGACGGACGGATGCGCAGACGGACGGACGCACGGACGGACAGATGCACGGACGGTTGGACAGATGGACGCACGCGCGGACGGACGGACGGACAGATGGACGGACGGACAGACAGATGCACGGACAGAACGGTCTTTTTTAAACCTACATGCGCCCTATGAACGTTCTATGTGTACGGTAGATGTAACACCTGTGTTTCCGTCCTACAGGGACCTACGACAACGGCGACAACGGACATGGTGAGAGCCTAAGGAGCTTCACTCCTAAAAAAAGCATACCTACGAGTTGTCATATTTCGCGACAACTTAAAAAACGCAGTTCTGCAAGCTTGCATGCAACCTAGATTAAATATTCCGCGCTAGCAGCCTCTGTTGCCCAAATCGGCTTTTAAACGACCGCTAAAGTTGCAAGCAGTAACTTTTTAATAACGTACCCGAACTTTGTAGCTGCAGCAAGGCGTAGATGCACGTTGACTGCGTGCTTATAACGTGTCTCAAATACGTTACAAGGTTTCCCCATTAGCGTCGCTCGACTCATGGGGAAAGATCGCCACCTTGTGGCAGCTTCAGGAGGCGACAAAATTACATTTCTCTGCTGGGCGACGCGCCGAATGGGACGGCCGGAGCAACAGCGCGCCGCCGGCTAATCTCGGAGGTCATGCGTAGAGCATAGAGTTTCCTATAAATACACTAGAGGGAA
Organism: Rhipicephalus appendiculatus; assembly: GCA_030522465.1. NCBI lineage: Eukaryota > Metazoa > Arthropoda > Arachnida > Ixodida > Ixodidae > Rhipicephalus > Rhipicephalus appendiculatus. The sequence continues at coordinate 3,914 of JALIZH010025876.1, read as the reverse complement.
CTCTGGCGCTATTGTCTATGGGGGCTGCAACACACGGCGCTTCAGCCAGCATGGAAATCATGGGTAGTACACAATTTTGCCTAGTCTTGCCTAGTCTTCGTTCTTTTGGCTGCGTGTGGCCCGAATTCGCTTTGCCGCAATACAAAGTTAACAAAGGTTTAGCAGTTACGCTTCACCACCTCGACCTTTTAAATGCGAAGCATTTCTTAGCGAACTTCGGCGACTTTGAGCGTATCTATCTATCTATCTATCTATCTAGCCGCCTACGACTTTGTGCTCTCCTGGCCGTATCGTTAATGGGACTTATACCAAAATTGGTGTGGCATAACATGACTGTATGACAAACATGAATGGCTGGTCATATCATGAAAATCATGAATAACTTGTCATGAAAAGTATGATTTACACGCCATGGCCATAGTGCTCCTGAGGCCGTTTCCTTAACTTGATCTATCTGAAAATTGGTACGATGAGACATTTCTCGATAATCAACATAAATGACTTGTGGTAATATGAAAATCATGACCTGCATGTCATGTACAACATGATTTACATGCCACGCTCATGGCGAGCTGACGGCCGCTTCGCTAGCTTGATATACACCAAATTTGGTATTGCGTGACGTGAGTGTATGATGAACATAAATACCAAGTGGGCATATGGAAATCATGACATGTCATCTGCAGCATGACTTGCATGCCACGCTCATGGCACGCTCGCGGCCGTTTCGCTGGTTTGATATACACCAAATTTTGTATTGAGCGACGTGATCGTATGATGAGCATAAATGACAAGTGGTACTATGGAAATCATGACATGTCATGTGCAACATGACTTGCATGCTACGCTCACGACACTCTCGGGGCCGTTTCACTAGCTTGATATACACCAAATTTGGTATTGAGTGACGTGACTGTATGACGAGCACAAATGACAGGTGGTAATATGGAAATCAGGAAATGTCATGTGCAACATGACTTGCATGCCACGCTGATGTCATTCTCGTGGCCGTTTCGCTAGCTTGATATACGTCAAATCTTTAAGGCATACGCCTTAATTGTCTCATGCTCACGTCCGTCCGTCCCTCCCTCCAGCCGTGCCCTGGCACGGTGCCAGTGGGGCGCCGGGGCGCGCAAACGGACGCCGGTCGCGTCGGACTCTACAGTGCTCGCGCTTTGCTTACGTAGCGTGCTGTGCCCAGCGTCTCTAAATCATGCAAGGAGGGAGACGCGCGCATGACGTTCCATTCTGACCGACCCCGTCTCAGTGGGCACAGGCGTTGGAGGAACGCGCCTTGGAATTGACAAAGTGTCCGTCAATTTAAACGCTGGAACGCGGATGGCGTCTGCACAATGCGCAAAGCGCGAGAATACGAACGCATGCCAAACGGAGGCAGATTGGTGTCGCGTCTCGCTGCGATTCGAGTTAAAAAAAATTAAGCGCACATAAGTGGCAGGTGGTAACACGAAAATCTTGGCATGCATGTCATCTACAATTCCACGCTCACGGTGCGCTTGCGTCCAGTACGGTAGCTTGGTATACACCAAAATTTGTATTGCGCGACGTGACTGCACGACGAACACAAATGACAGGCCCTAAATATAACTAATGACATGCATATCACGTACAATATGATTTGCTCCTTGCTGGCTGCTTCGCATTACATCGATTCCCACAGTGCGTGGGATCTGCCGGTTTTTTAGGGCTCCCGAATTCAAATCGACTCACGAAGTTTACAACGGTCGATTCTTTTATCCGAAAGAGAAACAAAACATAGCAATAAACAAAGCCACGAGTGCGTTCGAAGCCGGGAAGCACGAAGACTAGGCAAATCCGTGTACTACCCATCATTCCCGTGGTGGTTGAACGATCGCAGCGCCAGAGTCCCCTCTAGTTAATTTTAGGAAAGTCTATAGCGTAGAGGGGGGGAGCGTAGGAGAAGAGAGAGAGGGGGGACGCGCATGCGCAGTGGGAGTGGACGCCGCGGGCAGGGGATGCCTAAAGGAGTGAGGGTGGAGCGTAGGAGGAGAGAGAGGGGGACGCGCATGCGCAGTGGGGGTGTGGTCGCCGCGGGAAGGGATGCCTAGAGGAGAGAGGGGGGAAATGAGGTTTTATATTGATTTTTTTAAAGGGTTTGCGCATGCGCAGTAAGGGTGGTCACGCCGCACACCACCGGATTAAACTCCCGCTCTAAGATGCTTCACATCTAAAACATAATAGCGTACGGTCACGAGCCGTCTGTGTGGCGGCCGTGGACTTGCCGGTGAGGCTGCCCGGGCCAGCAATATGGTGAGGCTTCTCTCAAACGAACTGAATGTGCAGCGACCGTAGTAGGTAAAAGTGTTTCATGTAGTATGTAAAATAGCCGGTTTAAGCTTCGGTAAGGCAGAAAAGCAATTCCTACGGCTGAATTGTAGTTTGTCGCTTGTGCTCGCCTGCGCTGTCAGCCATCAACCGCTGCGCTGTTTGCTCTTGCGCGCGAGGCACGTCAGGTGTAGAATTTTTTCATGCACTCGATAGCTCTGTGCTTACGGCAGCTACTGTCACAGCCACACTACCGAAACCGTTTACTGCTTGAATTCGTCGAGATCTGCGGACGCGGTAGGAACATGTCGACATCACATCACTTAGCTACATCGGATGTGTGGTTGCGGCATTTACTCAATTTAGGAAGCCCGGCACATGATTAGGGCGAAAGCAATAAAAGTTCAATATTTGCAGTTTAAGGTAGAAAATCAACGGTTAAAACATATGATCTGTGCTTTTGACGCTATTACGCAGTAAGCTTCCTCAGCGTTTCGGACGGACCATCTGAGAGGAGTGCCGTGAGAGCTGAACCATGCTAACAGCTGCGGTCGCGCTCGCTTGGGAGGTTGTCATGACGTCATTGTAGCTTTTACCGGTGACCGCTTGCACTTGTTGCTTGCTGCATTTGTGATTTTCAGCGATTAAACTGAAACACGACCAGCAACCATGACCTGGAAACTTTTCGTTCGTATGCTTTTAAGAAATTCGCTAATTACTGTGCAGCGCCTAACACGGGGCTTTCTTCAGTTGCTTTGTCTTTACATGAGGGCGTTTTATTCAAGCCGATAATAAAACAATAACAATAAAAAATTACACCATCTCCCGCTGAAGGGAACCATGTGTAGATGTGAAGCAGCGGGCGCTAACGGTTACACTGGCGGCGGCGTTGACGCTGGCGCTCATCGCAGCGTTGCGCAGGAGAGAAAAACTGGGGAGGCGCAAAGCACGCAGTGATGGAGCGGTGTTTCCTACTGGAACATGCCAATCGCTGCTAATGGGCAATGAGAGACAGAAGACTCCGACTGGACACAGAGACCCGCAGTCCGCTTTAGTTAACGCGCACGCTGCGAACTTTTATTGTTCAACAACGCGCAGGAGAAATCTCCATCGCCGGAGAAATCTGACATCGCACAGTCGTCGAGCCTCAAGCATTTCGCCTCACTTGAAATACCACCGCCGCAGCCGCCATTGAACCCGCGACCTCCGGGTCAGCAGCCGAGCACCGTAACTACTGCACCAGCGTGGCTGATAATTTATACAATTTGGAAGGCTGCCACCACGGCCGATTTTATGTTATTCCTGGCGCCCACCTTGCAGGTCAAGATCCAGTGCCATATATACGGGGTGGCCAGTGAACGGTTGTGCAGCGCGAGCAGTCGGTTTTTTCAACCAAGAAACTCGCTAGCAGACGGTGCCTGCGTCCGCGTCGCGAGGCGAGAGAGGGGGACGCGCATGCGCAGTGGGAGTGTGGACGCCGCGGGCAGGGATGCCTAGAGGAGAGAGGGGGAGCGTAGGAGAGGAGAGAGAGGGGGACGCGAATGCGCAGTGGGAGTGAGGACGCCGCGGGCAGTGATGCCTAGAGGAGAGAGGGGGGAGCGTAGGAGGGG
>JALIZH010025875.1:0-35483 GCA_030522465.1 Rhipicephalus appendiculatus | reverse complement strand
AAAATTAGGTGGGCAGATGAGATTAAGAAGTTTGCAGGTATAACGTGGCAGCAGAAAGCACAGGACCGGGTTGATTGGCGGAACATGGGAAGGCCTTTGCCCAGCAGTGGGCGTAGTCAGGCTGATGATGATGACGATGATGATAATGCACATTGGGGGAAGGGAGAGGAGGGTAGCCATAGTTGACCTGAATTATATCTATTCGAGAGAATCCAGCAGGTGTAACCAGAAACCTCAGTTCTCCCCAGAAATTGTTTGAGGGGTGGACATTTCGAGAGCAAGCGGGGAGGGGGGTATAAGTTTAAGAATTTGAAAACTTCAAGCAACTTCTCGTTTTCGACACACATACGCGTTTAATTCCTGGTGGGCCATTTCTTGTAGCCATGACGCACGTCTGTCAGCTACTGTGCTGAAGCACTGACTACGAGATTCGCACATTCAAAACTTAAGCAAGGACGCTTGTGTTCCAGTGCTCGCACTGGTATTGGCGATCTTTGAGGCCACAAGGCCACCTGTAGACTCCTTTATAGGTAACCAAAAGGCGAGAAGCGTGGCCCGCTAATAGCGTACATACGAGTATCTGACTGTAGTACAAGTCCCTTATGTAGCTAGGCTACCTACCCGCTGGTGTTGCGTACGCACAGTTTCCAATTAATGTTTTGTTCCCCAAGCACGCATTTCGAAAGGATCAGTCGGAGCAGTGGGCCGCCTATAGAAAGCGGCGGGCGGTGAACCAGGGCGATGGATGGTAAAGAGGACTGGTAGGCAGCACTTCTAAAGCAGTCCACCATGGGTAGAACCTTGCCAGGAACATAGCGCAGCCCTTCATACTTGTTGGTTGAGCTGGATTTGATTTATTAAATAATTTGTTCTACTTATTTCTTTGCCGATTTATCTGCCTACTTTCGCTATGCTGAAGTGTACAAGTGCGTGAATGTGACTATCTTCATAGGTTCGCAGACTCCGTTTGCCCCGTGATTTCTAGCTATTTTGATGAAAGGTAAAAAAAAATCGTGAAAATGAGTGACTCCTTTTTAAGTACGGCGGTCAATGACGCCAGCTGTAAACAAAGCGGGTGTCCTCGCAAGGTTGCCGAGCGAATATGAACTTAGTTTGCCGGAGCAGCTGGCAGGAAGCGCGCTTGCTCCTATTTCGCAAGTGGATACCTGGGGGCAGCAATTCTCCGCCTACAGCAACAACGGTGAACGCTCGAGTATTTCACGAAGGCTGCGGTGAAACAGTCAGACATGTATGAGGCGACATTTATAGAAGAGAATTCTAACAAAGTCCGTCTGGTTCCTCCTCTACCCACTAGAAAAACTTAGTTTCCCGTCGGCATCGTGAATCGAACCCAATACATCCAGCATTAAAGATGGACGCACTACCACTTCTCCACTACCGACAATGACGCCGGGTTCTGGCCGGTACAAGGATTACAACCGCGCTTTTGGCATGATGCTCGGTCGAACGAAGTTTCGAGTTCCTTAAGAGGACACCAGCTTGGAATAGTGGCGACGATTGATCTCCAGGCTTAAAAATTTGCTCACCTCTTTTTGTACCTTTCATACCAACTATGATCATTAATATTCCTACCATATTAGGTAATACGTATTAATAATGCATAATGTTATATCTGTTTGTCAATGCTCTGAGTGCGTGCATTCGGGTTAGGGTCCCGTCAGGCAGTGCACATCTGCCTTTTGCCCTTGTATCCGAGATATTCTTGTCAGAAATAAATAGCTGAATGAATGAGTGAATGAATGAAGTAATTAATATGTGCGTGATCCAGCACAACTCGTTTGCCGTATCCATTGTCCCCGAGCTTCGAGTTGTCAATTAATTCGCCTTCCAGACTCCTGAGTGGTTAGCTCAAGCGGTACAACGAACGCCCCGGAACCGCGTTTTTCCCGGGTTAGAGCCCGACCCCGCACCATGCAGGGCGAATCTTTTCTCACCAAGAGGCTTTGCATTTTTGGCAAATCCCGATGGATTTCCTTAAAACTTCATGTTACCCAATGGATGGACGGCAGTTAACCTTCTCATAACCCTTCGTCGACCTTGGGGGGATTTCGCGGAACATGCGCGCCATAATACTAGTACATTATTGAGACCTTTCTCTGGTCGTGAGTACAGCGTGCCCTTTCTCTCTTCTCGTGCGCAGTTACAAAGAAGCACCACTCGGCTCACAAGGCCAAGAAGCACGAGTTCCCCAATGAGTTTGACAACCGTGAGTATGACACATTGTCACGTGGTCGCGACGGTGACCAAGGCTCCAGCAGGACTCAGATATACGAAGCTTTTCTTCTTTTTTTTTCTCTCTTTTTTTGTTTCTTTTTTTTTCCTTTTTTTCTTCTTTTTTTTTTCTTTTTTTTGCGCTAGACCGCTCAAAGTGTTTTCGACGGCCAAAGCGGTTGTTGCATCCGCGGTGATAAACACGGATCAAAAATGCAAGGAAGGCTCGTCGTTGAAGCTGCGCATGATATGATTTGGCTTATCCACGACTGCAGATGTCGCCCATGCAATTTCGAGCACGAGGCTCCGTTGTCCTAGACATGAGTTGATCACTGCGCACCGACAGCGGCGAACCGACGGCCGACGGCGATCGGTCGTCGGTAATCTGCTAAGCGGTCAAGCGCGTCGGTTTTAAATGCGAAGCAATTCTTAGCGAACTTCGGCGAGTTTGAGCGTATCTATCTATCTATCTATCTATCTATCTATCTATCTATCTATCTATCTATCTATCTATCTATCTATCTATCTATCTATCTATCTATCTATCTATCTATCTATCTATCTATCTATCTATCTATCTATCTATCTATCTATCTATCTATCTATCTATCTATCTATCTATCTATCTATCTATCTATCTATCTATCTATCTATCTATCTATCTATCTATCTATCTATCTATCTATCTATCTATCTATCTATCTATCTATCTATCTATCTATCTATCTATCTATCTATCTATCTATCTATCTATCTATCTATCTATCTATCTATCTATCTATCTATCTATCTATCTATCTATCTATCTATCTATCTATCTATCTATCTATCTATCTATCTATCTATCTATCTATCTATCTATCTATCTATCTATCTATCTATCTATCTATCTATCTATCTATCTATCTATCTATCTATCTATCTATCTATCTATCTATCTATCTATCTATCTATCTATCTATCTATCTATCTATCTATCTATCTATCTATCTATCTATCTATCTATCTATCTATCTATCTATCTATCTATCTATCTATCTATCTATCTATCTATCTATCTATCCGCCTACGACTTTGTGCTCTCCTGGCCGTATCGTTAATGGGATTTATACCAAATTTGGTATGGCATAACATGACCGTATGACGAACATGAATGGCTGGTCATATCATGAAAATCATGAATAACTTGTCATGAAAAGTATGATTTACATGCCACGCTCATGTCGCGCTCGCGGCCCGTTTCGTTAGCTTGATATACACCAAATTTGGGATTGAGTGACGTGACTGTATGACGAACATAAATGACAAGTGGTAATATGGAAATCATGACTTGTCATGTGCGACATGACTTGCATTCCACGCTCATAGCGTGCTCGCGGCCGTTTCGTTAGCTTGATATACACCAAATTTGGTATTGAGTAACATGACTGTATGACGAACATAAATGACTAGTTGTAATATGAAAATCATGACTTGTCATGTGCGACATGACTTGCATGCCACGCTCATGGAGCGCTCGCGGCCGTTTCGTTAGCTTGATATACACCAAATTTGGTATTGAGTGACATGACTGTATGACGAACATAAATGACTAGTTTTAATACGAAAATCATGATTTGTCATGTGTGACATGACTTGCATTCCACGCTCATAGCGTGCTCGCGGCCGTTTCGTTAGCTTGATATACACCAAATTTGGTATTGAGTGACATGACTGTATGACGAACATAAATGACTAGTTGTAATATGAAAATCATGACTTGTCATGTGCGACATGACTTGCATGCCACGCTCATGGCGTGCTCGCGGCCATTTCGTTAGCTTGAGATACACCAAACTTGGTATTGAGTGACGTGACTGTATGACGAACATAAATGACCAGTTTGTAACATGAAAATCTTGGCATGCATGTCATCTACAACGCCATTTACATGTCACGCTCATGGTGCGCTTGCGTCCAGTTCGCTAGCTGGATATACACCAAAATTGGTATTGCGCGACGTGACTGTATGACGAACATAAATGGCAGGTCCTAGCATGTAAAACATGACATGGAAATTATGTAAAGCATGATCTGCTCTTTCCTGGCTGCTTCGCATTACATCGATTCCCACAGTGCGTGGGATCTGCCGGCTTTTTTTATACATGCGCTATCGAAAAATTCCAGCGTTATCCCTGGCGGCCGCGTAAACACTCGAATAAACTAGATTATTCGCGTCCTGCGCGCAATCTAAACGAAATGATCTAAAAGAATCTCGAAGCTTCTCAAACAACGCGGCGCCGTCTACGCCGAGCGTTGCTAACAGTTTTTGCGAGTGAAATCGGAGTACATCAAAATATAACACGCGTAGCATTATTCATGGCATTTAGTTGGTTGTTGCTGTCTGAGATGATTGCCGCTAAAAATACACAGAAACACAAAAAAAGAAACACAGACACGACAACCCGGGTGGCAAAACTTATTTCATTCCTGCGTTTTGACTCTCTCGGCACCATGATGACAGCAGACAGCTTCGCCTTCTATACAACGACATAACGGAATGCTCAACGCGACCGGGTTAAATATGAGCTGCAATAACAGACCACAAATAGCTTCATTTCGCGGTCCCTGTTTAACCGCGTCACCTTGAATATAACTTAGAAGCGTGGCGGATCGGGTTAGTTCGTAGGTCATGACGATTGTTATAGCGCGAGCTCAGAACGACGACAAACGGCGCTCGTCTTCTTGTCCTTTTGTCGTCGTTCTGAGCTCGCGCTATAACAATCGTCTTGAATATAACGTTACCGCGAATCATCGTCGATTTAAAGAGCGCGCAATAGAAATAAGACCCAAGGAAGAACGACACACATCCAACACGCTCATTCCTTTAATCTTAGCTTTCGTGCGCTGTTTAAATTCACGGCGAATCAGTAATAACTCTCCCAAGTTAACATCATTATAGAATTTAGCGCGAAAAACAGCGACGAAGAAAGAAGCACACGAACAGAGCGCAAACTATCAACTGAGAACATCCCTGTTTCTCCCTGTTGTTTGCGCTAAATTCTACAATGATGCTGAACCAACTCGCCCAACAAAACCACTCTTCTCAAGTTAACGTCTTATTTTAGTTCCCGTGGGGTACATCAACCAAGTTGTCCCAACTGCGCTGTGGTGCTTCAACATGTGTCCCTGGTAATTCGGCTCAAGATAAGGTTACCGGGTAAGCTGAGGAGCATTCTGTTGGGAATTTTGGCCTCAAGGTGGACGCCTAGCAATTTCGTCAGGCATCAGAGGCGCAATTTTAGAACACTGGTTATGCAAATACTACTTAAATAGCGTGCAGTCACCTATGTCTGTGACATTTTCCATACACACAGTATACATTATTGTTAACATGGAAAGGCTCCACAGAATAAAGCAAGAAAATGAGACACACGATCGCAAGTGCCGACTTCACAAGCACCGACAATGAAGCGCCGCACGGAAGTGCTGGACGCAAGTACCGACAGTATAGCACAGATACGCTAGGGGTGTAAAACTAAGCTTATTCCAGAAACAACGTCATCCATGGTTGTTCTAGGGGAAGCGACGTGGCTGACGCGGCGGGGACCATGCTGTATTACCATCAGTAGTATAGTCTGAAGAGAGTCGTAGAATTTAGTTAACGTCTTTACGAAACCCTGTGCCTTCGCATTGTTCCCAATTCGTGCGGTGGGCTTATAACTTTCTTAACTCTGTACGTGTGGCTTTGGATGATCCTCGTTGGGAAATGCAGAAAAAACCGCACAGCCTGGAAATTCGGGAAAGGTTTCACTATTATTCCTCACTGGTATAACTTCCTTCCCACGCACACGAGTTATTGACTCTCTCATCGACATTAAAGTTCGAATGAAACGAAGCCACGTACCTTATCAGACCGCACGGCCCTCGCAGTGGCCGATGCCGAGATGGCCGTGGGTGTGCCCCAGATGAGTCCACTGGCCAAAGCCGACCAGGCCGAGTCAGAGCTCAACTCCGCCGGCGCCGATCACGGATCTAAGCACGGAAAGAAGGACCCCGAGATGGCCAGGCATGTCAAGAGCCGAAATAAAGGATAGTGACCCTGCGCCAGGTAAGAAAGAACAAACACGACAGCGTCAAGTTGATTGTATAATACTTTAGCCCTGCCCGTGCTGACAGCGGCTGCACGAATGCACCACGTTGAAGGCCTGTTCCTGAAGCACACCAGCCGCTCGCATGGTCGCTTCTATGTCTTGGCTGGCGCCAACAACGTCTAAATATTCTAAGGCCACTTCCTCAGAAAGCTGGTGTGCCCGCAACGCATTGCGCTCATGGCTACTTTCTGCATGCACTGGATGGGCGGATGAACGGATTACTAGGCGGGTGGATTTATGCACTGATGGATGAACGAGCGCTTTGACAACACTCTTTGTAATGGGGAGGTGACATATAAGCCACCAACTTCAATTCTGAGTTTGGCCTAAAGCCTCTAATAAATCGGTTAAATATCTTTTTTTAAAGCAAAAGAAAGCTAAGTTTACAGCTCAGCTTTCTGCGCTTTACGCTGGTGTTACTTTGGCTTTCACAGCTCGGTGCTGTTGTTCTTTCTCTGCCCTTTTCCGCCACCAATCGTCCTATTACCTTTTACTGATCTCTACTGGGGACATGTGCACTTTTCGCGTGCAAGCCCTAAAACCCCTGACTTCATTCGCTTTTACTTTAGTGCATGGTAAGCGCTGCCACGCATGCGCTTACACTTGCTACTAAAGAATCCCCCTTGGGAGGTTTCGAGCTTTTCTTTTCTGTTAAACAGATAAACGAATTGTGTAGCGTGATGCTTCACTTCTGCGTATTGCATGCTGCCTTTCGCTCTATACTTGCAGCTCAACTGATGAAGATTTTGATGGTGGCGATCACCATAATCATAATGGTAGTGATGACGACGACGAGGCGAGAATTTTTAAATATGGGACGATGCAATATTCAAAGTTAGCTCGAATATTGCCTGCTACTCGATCTTTTCTCCTGGCAGTCTGATGTTTCACAATCCTGAAAGACACCGCATTTTAAACAGTTCGCTTTGGTCAAGCCAGCTGGTTTCACAGTTTTCTAAGCTCATCCGCAACTAACCTTCTGGACCTAATGCGCATGCTTGCGGAGATACCGAGCCTGCTTTTCTCTATTCCTTTATTCCAGCGACGCTCTAAACGGCTGTCGCTTATCTTTGTGATGATAACTGGCGGTCATCTTTCGACAGCTGGCTCAAATTTCGTGCATACACCGACACAGCCTATACAAACATACACGAAATTCGCTGAGGAGTTCAAGCAATCGATTAACTGCATGTCAATTCAATCCACTTTCAGTCACAATCGAGCAAACAGTTTTTTCCCTCGTTCGCGCTGTATAGACTTTCACAGGAGTGAAAGAACGCCGCCATGTTGGGCTGTGCGCCGGAGTACAAAAGCTGACGTCACAGTCTCGGCAGTCCATTTTTTGGGGGCCACGCATGTTTAGCGCAGTCCCACAGATGATTATGGCGGCACCCAGAGAGCCGTCTAGAAGAGGTCTATAGTATAGAGGCATTGCAGCCTCCTTTCCAACGTTGGTCACTCTAACAAAAAAAAAAAGAAGAAGAAGAAAGAGCCCTTTGGCTTCTCTTATTGAGTTCTGACTCCCGATGTATATGGCTCTTTGAAGAGTCGCTTGAACTCTCTTTCGTTAAAGAGTTGTGAGACCCAAATGAGAGTTAACAAAACGAACTTTTTTAGAGTGTTGCTGTCCCAGGCGGGGAGCACTATGGTTTATGTAAACATCTAGGACTGAATTGAGGTAGCTTCAGTCACAGAAGATCACTCCTCGGCCGTCCTAACTGTATTCGTAACTTTCTAGTGATAGCTCTGTCGTTGAAAACGATATCTGAAGCCGCATTTGTGCCGTATTGAAATATTACAAAAAAAAAAACAATTAGGCAGATCCCAAGTACCATGGGAATCGATGTTATGCGAAGCATCCGGAGGTAAGGTCACTGGGTTCTAATTTTTTTTTATTGAACGAAACGTTATGAAATGGCGCTAAAGATAGGTACAAATGTTGCACGCACATACATGTTGAACAGTCGCATATGTTTCATATAACCAGTTGTTTACAGTTGTGTAACGATGCCAACAGAAACATGCGTATTGCCAACACCAGAAGGCGTAAGCTGATGTGTAGAGCTTGTGCTTGCAAGGATAGCCCTGAATAGCGCTACGTAAACCAACTACAGTGGATGGCGCTTAAGTATACAACTGACGTTAGCCCGACATGACTCCTTCGTCATAGGAGTACGTATGTAATGTTTATAGAATTAGATAGCCAGCACTACAACCACAATATACATTTCACCAATATTACGCCTGCATAGGGTGTTCTTCCAAAGCAGTTCCGAGACCTGATGTGGCTCTGTGGTAGAATGCTTGATTGCCACGCAGAATGCTTGGGTTCGATTCCTGCTGGGACTCTGATTTCTATTCTTTGTATTCCTCGCGTCACCGCCACCGATGTCAGTTTCTCTTAACGCTCTCGCATTTGAGTTACCAATGCCTGGTCTCGCCGTTCCTGCGTACATATAAATTGTCAAAGTCCTGTGGCGCATACCCGCATTCCTTGGCCCGTGGTTTACGGGTATGAGCCACACGTGTCTGGAGAAATGAGTTTGACGACGTACAGGACGGGATGTTCACGTTATTCATGTCATGACCAGCCAGACATATTCGTCAATACCTCTTACCCTCCCATAAAAATTTTGGTCTACCCCAAGTTAAGGAGGCCATCACGAGAGCACCCAGACGTAGGCGGCTAGATAGATAGATAGATAGATAGATAGATAGATAGATAGATAGATAGAAACGCAAAAGCGCTTACAGTACGCAAAGAAATGCTTCGCATTTAAAACTTAAAACTGCTGGTTCCCACGTTGCTTGACATCTCACAATAGCAGCTCCTGCGGACCGGGGTTCCGTGCAGTAACTTTCGCTTGATGCTCATTACTAAATGCATAATGGAGGCACAGAATGACTGTACGCTTCACTATCAACATCGGTAACAATGATGTTCAAAGTTATCGGTGGAGCCTGCCCCACTGAATCGCGCTGAACTGCGTTTTCTTTTTTTTTCTTTTTTTTTTTCTTTTTTTCAGCGCAGTTCTCGTCAATCCATACTCGCCTCCTGTCTCAATACCTTAGAGATTTTTGCACAATACGTGTTTGTCACATTGCTGCGATATTGAAGCACGTCATCTGCTTACATTGATTCGCCGTCATTTCTCGTCGTTTCCTCCGCAACAGATGGCAAGGCGTGACTCGGAAAACGGTCGGAGAAACTGAAATCAAGCTGCAACGGCCAAAGAAAGAGGCTGGGAATTTCCGTCAACTGGAGAAATATACAACATTCCCAAAATCTGCATACGTCTTTGTTTTTCTCAAAACCCTCTTCACTTCTGTCATTATCAAGTGCTGGGAGACAGCGTTGTAAAGGAATTCTTTTTTTTTTTCTATGCATTCAATGGGAGGTGTTCGTAATGAAGCTAACTCAGTTTTTCTCAGAAAAAATTTCGCATTCCCACGAAGTGATTCATGACGAGTGGGCGAAGCACTAGGGATCGTTCTTACCGTAAATCCCCCGTGACGTTGCCCAGTCGCGCATGTAAATGAGTGACAACGCGTGTGTACAGTATATACAATGTGTTTTGCCATTGAGCCGCCGCTTCCCGCTTCCTGAACACAGGGGTAGCAGCTTGCTGTCGGCGTTGCCGTTTTGCCTCTCGCGGGCAAGAGCGCGTGCACGATCGCTTTCATCCATGACAGAAAGAGAATGTGTGGGCGTTGTTTAGGTGGCTTTTAAATGCGAATGCATCTCTTAGTCGGGCTATGTCAGGCGGCGTTGTCCGCGGCGGTGTCCGCGCGCCGGCAGGTGTTCTCTCCGCTCTCGCTCCCTCTCCCATAGCAACAGCTGCGGGCGCGCGCGCTTATCCTCGCCCCCTAGCAACCGGAGCATGTGGTGCGAGAGAGTGTAGGAGAAGGTAGGTGCAGTGCTTCGCCGCTCCTTCTCTCGCCATTCACTCTCTCTCCTCCCTGCGCCCCACTCTCCCATCCGCTCGCGCCTCACTCTCGAACGTTCGCTGGCTGGGCGCCTCTCAAGGTGATGGCAGAAGTCGGTGAAGGCGAATTTACGCCATTAAAATTACTACGGCGTGTACTCTCGGCGCAAGAAATGCATTCGCATTTCCTCACGATTCCCTTCGGGGAGGTGGGGGCATTTTTTTTTAGTCTCGCGTGTCTGGAACGCGCTTATTGTTCATCGTCGTCATCGTCATGGTCATGGCGTATATTGGTTACCTTGCATGTGCTGTGCCGTGATGGCAGCGCCATCGTCATCGCACTAGCGTGGCTACACTGTACAAGCCTCGACCTTAAGGAGCTTCGCTCCTAAAAAGAAAAGGAGGAGGAACCACGACACGGGAAAACTGAAGCATGCATAGCGACGAGAATTACATGTGCACACCGTAAATGCAGTTTGCAATTGTGTGGTGAATAGCGACAGTTAATTGACACGTAAAGGGGTACTGACGCCATTTTTAGGAGGTGTGTTTACACTGCCAAACAAATCTCCTGTATACAGAGACTGCTCAGAGCAAGTGTGAGGCTCGGCAAATGCTGGTAGTATATTTTATTTTGATATTAAAGTCAATTTTCCCGTGGAGCACCTACCGACATCGACGCCAGCTTGACGTCAGTCTAGTACGAATTCTGGTGACTCACGCAGAAGTAGGACCAGTTGTGATGACTTCAGGCACCAAAACTTCCAAAACAGCCGTTCGTACGTCACGGACGGAGCCACGGTGCGGATCGGCCGAGCAAACGTCACGATATCTTGCGGGAGCACGTGACGAGAATCTCATGCCGTGTTGTGACGTCAGCGTACAGTAGGAACCGAAACTATAGCTTTCAAAAACGTACTGTAATTACTTTTCTAGGGCTCACTCGCGCTTAGCAGTACATTTTATAGGCTCTTGAGGGCTTGGCCTTTCATTTGACGCAAAAAAAAACGACGACTGAAAATTTTCGTGTTAAGTAACCTGATCCTCCGATACCATATCTATTCAATACAACTCAACCTACACCAGAGCCTTCGATTTTGCACCAGTTTTATTTTTCACGAGACTTTCACTGAATATTCGAAAAACCGCAAGTTTAGAATATTCAGTTAAACCGGCGGGCGACCGGAAGTGCTTGAAAGGGAAACGTCAGTGTCCCTCGTTGCTCGTGCCGTTGAAAGACAGGAACACAGTCCGCCGCGGTGGATCAGTGGCTACGGTTCTCGGCCAGGGTTGCCGTTGGGTGGACTTGAAAAGGAGCCAGAACTCAGGCCAAAAGTAGCCAAAGTAGCCACGCCATTGAATATTGTCGCCAAATTTGTAGCCAAGTGGAACAGAAGAAATACCATTGTTAAGACCACTGAAAGCCACCGATAAGTTGGAAATAAATTAAATGAACGAATTATGATAAATTCATTACGCGTGTATATATTTTTATGTAGAAAATATAAGTTCTTGCCAGACACAAAGTTATATTAGACTATTCCAGCCAGCAAGTCAGTAGGAACATGTAAGTTGAAATAGATTTTCGTTGAAGCTGCAGACCAAATTCTGGTAGATGAACAGGCCAGCTAAATTTTGTTGCAGATGTCTGTTTTCCCAAGTTTACACGAGAACAGGAACTGCGCATCAAAATTATTCGTAAAACTTCCGTGTAGCATCACAATAGATGGCGGGAAGCTTGAGCACCGAGCTGGCCACGCGTTCGTCACCATGCACGCAACTTTGCCACTCCGTATTCGAAGACGCGCTAAGCGTCGCGTAAGGGTGCCTCGAAGCGCACCAGCCTACTGGTGGGTGGAGGACGATTGTACGCATCCGCTGAAGCGAGAGAAAAGCTTAAAAACAATGTATTTCGTCTGCAAAAGTGAGAAAAAATGGCTACTTAATGCGCCAAATCAGAAGTTTGAATGTAGCCAGGAAGTAGCCATGGCGCCAACTGGAAATTTTCCTCGCCAGAAGGAGTCGAAAAGTAGCCAATTTGGCGCAATGTAGCCACCAATGGCAACCCTGTTCTCGGCTGCTGACCCGAAGGTCGCGGGTTCGACCTCGGCCGTGGCTGTCACATTTCGATGGAGGCGAAATGGTAGAGGCCCGTGTACTGTGCGATGTCAGTGCACGTTAAAAAACACCAGATGGTCGAAATTTCCGGAGCCCTCCACTACGGCGTTCCTCATAATCATATCGTGGTTTTGGGACGTAAAACCCCAGATATTATTATTATTATTAGAAAAACAGCAACACAGGTTGAGCCTTCTGTTTTCGTAGCCATTCCTCGCGTGTGAAGCGCCTGCGGCAGGAGTGACACCTCCTATGACGGACTTGCAGAACAGCAACAGGATTCTCCCTCTTCAGAAATATCGTATTTCGAGCATGACATGCCCTGTTCCAAATACACTCCGGCTTGGTCATACAAGACTGGGCGATGCGCTTCCCCGTTTTATGCCTTCTGCGGTGATATCGGTGACACTGAACATTTTATCTGGGTTCGCCCAAATTTTGATAGGGAAAGAGCAGTGATGGTACGCAGCTTGCAAAAAGGTTGTCGCAGGCACGGGACATTTGAAGTCATTTTTCCTGAAGGGCCCACTGCAACGAGGAGGAGCGTGCAACGAATTATCATGGCTTTCCTGCGAGACACTGGGCTGTGCGACATTTGGTGACGGACCCCTATAATTCAGGAGATGCTCAGGCGGAACAATTGCCGGCCATATAGGCCCGGCTAACCCCGCCTGCTGCAATAACACAACCACCACCCCCACCACATGCCCTATAATCCAGTGTGACCTATAATCTGGTGAGCCCTATAATGGTATGATCATGCGAGAACACATTATTCATAACTCTACTCATATGATCATAAAGGTTATTCAACAAGATGCATGGATGTCGAATGATATTTCTCTACGGGGCTGTTATTATTAAAGCTTTGAAATGCAGAAACACGTGCGTATAACTTACAGGATCTGTACATATGTCGTTATTGTGAAATATGGTAATTAACGTCATTCTGCGGAAATACGCATGATTTATGGCGGAGCAATAACAGTCGCGTACTTCATTACTCACGAGCCACATGCACAGATGTGGTCGGTTCCGTGGAAGCGACACGAATATATTCGTCCCCAGTCGGAGCGGAAGCAGGTCGTCACGCATAAAAGTTTGACTTTCGTGACTCAGTGATCGAGGCGATTTATTTCTATTTTTTATTTTATTTATCAAATACTGCGGACACGTAGTCCGAGCAGGGAGGGCAATAAAAATGGAAACAGATAGAGTGATGGGTACAGAGCGAGTAAAACGTAATGCTGCAAGCAGCACAGCGAGTTGTGTAATATCACCACCTTAATTGTTTTCTTGGAGATTTCGAGGGCGCCTCTGCGCAACAATTCTTTCATACAACAGAAAAATAATAAAAATAATTAACCAGTACAGTGACATTTGCTGGCAGGCTATAGTTGGTGATGCATAGTTCATAGGTGTACCAGCACAAACACAACACGACACAAACAAGGCGCAGGGCAGACACATGACGGCCCTCTGTCCTGTGTCTTCTTGTTGGGTTGCGAAGCTTGTGCTGGTATACCTACGAAAAAAAGACTTAGAGCACTCCTGAGCTTAGCCTTCAAGAGTAGAACGCGATAGCGTAATGGGGCCCGTGCGCATCACCTTCAGCCATGCCACAAGGAAATAAACGTTTGTGGGCGTAACATTGGCCGTTTCAAACTATCCTAGCCCTTTCGGCCCTGGCGGTGTCAATTGACACCACCATACAAGATTTCCCGTAGCACCTCGGAGTACTTGTCAGGGTCGATTTTGGAGAGTACGTGTGGGTTGGGATACGACACCAACATGCAGGCTATGCAAGACTAATCTAGCTACACTCTATCACATGGCATGGGAGTGCCAGAGCAATACATCCAAAACAGATGTATTTAAGGATTTCAGTAGAGATGGATGGGAGGCGGCACTGTCCAGCCCGGACCGGGGGGTCCAAGAGGCCCTGGTGGCCCGCGAAAGGACCTGGGCGCAAGCCAATGGAGTCCCGGACTAGGGACTCCACCCATTAATCATTACGTATATTAAAGATTTCGTCCATCCTAGCACCTCGGAAATGAAACCAAAACTGCTCATCCTCGGGGGAATACTTCAATGATCCCCACTGCGAATGACATCAATATTGTGGCATGTCTGCGAAGGTAGGGGCCACAAAGAAGAAGAAGATTGGTCGAAGTCTTGGCTCAAGCCGAGCCGCGTAAGCTGAGGCGGGCAAGCGTCATTTTCGGGACGATGTAGCGAAGCTGTTTCAATGAGTACCACACTGAAAAATATGACGTTGGTTCACATTTTCTGTACTCTAGTGAGTAGCACGAACAAAGAAGCAATTTTTTCTCGTTTCACCAGCACCGTGCCCTGATTACCTAGCTTGACGCCATGTTCATTAATCCATAAATACTTGCACCACTGGCTCAATTTCTCGTTGTTGTCTTCCGAGCTCCTAACTATTAGGAAAACGCGAACAAAAAAAATCTTCGACCAAAATAAAAATATCCAGGGCTGAAAGGGCTAGAGTACTTACAGCAATGCTCAGTTGCTGTAAGTACTCTAGCCTTTACAGCAACTGAGTTGCTGTAAGTACTCTATTTTGCACATTGGCGAAGATACCCACTACGCGTCCGTAAGGTTCCACCCGCATCTGCGTAGCTGCACAGTCTGTAATGGATGGGTAGCTTTAAACGACACACTCGTTACGCAATTCAAGCATTTTGACGGCAGGTGCCATTCCGCGATCGTGCCACGTAATATCACACGTGTCAAGGAGACTCCACCCCCCTACATGACATTCTAATAGCGCTCTTTTCTCACGAACAGTCTCAAGCAATGGCGTGGCTCCGTGGTAATGGCGTGGCTCCAGCAATGGCGTGGCTCCTGCTTGCCTCGCTAAAGGCTTGTGTTCGATTACTTATCAGACCGAACATTTTTTATTTATGTATTTGCATCTATCTCGAATTTTCGCCCACAACCAACGACACCAACACCGGAATTTCTGCTAAACGAACTCTTAAACGCTGTAGTGACGAAACAAGGAATGTCACTGAGGCCGACGTTTCGGCAAAAAAACCTGTCTCCGCCAGGGCAGCTACTGCATTGCTTGGCAGTGCGTTTATGAACGCCTTGCTCACTCTCCAATACTTCGTCCTCCTCCACTTATGAGGTAGGGGGAGAGTGGCCAAGGTGCGCGTAAGCACGCTGCCAACAAAGGCACCTGCTGCCGTGAATAAGACAAGTCCACTTTTGCCGAGACGCCGGCCTCAGCGGCATTCCCGGTTCAACAGTTTTTCGTCTCCAATACAGGCTACAAGCACTTGCGCAGGCATGTTGTGCCTAAACAGCTGCGCTCGTCGCCCTCGACTGCCATGACGTAGGAGGTCGAAATTAGAAAACGGTTTCCGTTCGAAAATGCTTTCCTGTAAATTTCCGAGCGATCGCCTCTGTGCATTACAGACAGCGAGGACAGCCACACCGGATGTTTTTGAAGGGCATCCTCGCGACCTGCAACATTGTGCAATAGTGATTGGTGCGCCTGTGCACATCCTTCCTTCCTCTCTATTTCTCTCTCACCTTACGTGTTTATCACTGTTCCCCGCCTACTCGGCCTTTCGTGTAGCGTACAACACCGGATTTTCATTTCTGCTTATACTCCCAGCCTTTCAGCACTTCGTTCTTCTCAAGAACGCGTGATCGCTTAATTTGTGTACTGTTGGTGAAGTGATTACCGCATAATAACGTACACGCGAAGGACTTAAAAACCAAGCAGCGTACTATATACTATTTTACGAATGGGTTTGACGGCCGCCATATTGGGCTGTTAACCTTTGTGTTTTGTATCTTTAATAACTAAACGAACAGTGTTACGGTAGACGCATACGCATGAAAATGGTTGGGTTGGTGCATACCATTTTTGATGGCCTTATTAATTCACGTCTCGATGTATAAAAACAAGGAAACAACGGCTTAACAGCCCAAGATGGCGGCGCCCAGATGCCTTTCGGAAAATAGTCTATAGAACGGAAGATAATGAGGCATAATATGAAGAGATCGTAAGACAGCAGAGTGGATCAGATAACAAACAGAATTAACCGATATCCTAGATGGCAATAATATAAATGGACCTATAGTCGCATACAATTTTAGAAGTCCGCAGCATTTCCTCCTAAAAGGCGGATGCAGACAAGCCTGGCCAAAAATTTAAGGACACTTTGTAAATTCCAAAGTGTGTTCGGCGAAATCCTGAGGCCATTCGACTGACTATGCCATTTTTATAAGAACCTGTTTGGCGAGTTGGTGACTGCACAACATGGTGATTTTAGCGCTAAAAAAGACGACCACATGTGAGAGACAGGAGAGGCGCTACTAACAACTGGTTTATTCCAAAGGTTTCAATGAAATATATATATAGCCCAATGGTGTGCGGACGAGCGAAGGCGTATCAAGGCGACACCTTGATAAGCGCTCCCCGTAGCCTGATAAGTGGTGTCACCTTGATATACGCTCGCTGCGTCTGCGCACCATTGTGCTATATATTTCATTGTAACCTTTGCAATAAACGAGTTGTTAGCAGCGCCTGTCCTGTCTCTCACATGTGTTCGTCTTTTTTAGCGCTAAAATCACCATGTTATGCCTATGCATTTTTTTTTTTTTTTTTGCATGTATAGCGTTCGGTATAGCGTTTGGTATCGGGGGGAATCCACAATCTTGGGGCGCTGCTCCGCACCCCTTGCCGTGGAATCGCTTGCCGGCGCGTCTGCCCTTCTTCTGTGAAAGACAGTCGCGCTAGCAGGTTTCCGCTCAAACCGGAAGTACTGTTTGTCGGCGAATATAAGCACTACACGTATTATTAACTAAAGGTTCGTCGTTATCGTTAATATTATTATGTTTGGCTGAGAAACGATGTCAGAATACCGAACAAAATTTACCAGGACAATCAAGTTTCCTAAATGAAACCAGCGACACAATTGTGGGTCTCTATCACTAGGCAGAGATACCTTGTCTGCCCAGCGATGATACACAATAATTAATTCACGCTTATAGTTACTCCGACCAAGGAGGCTTTGACTCCAACAGGTCATGTTCATATCATTTCTATGTCCCATCCCGAACATCGAGAAGATTGCATAATAATTTGAGTTTTACACGCATATCTGGTCGCACATTAACATTCAATACATCAACCCTTCCACGCGTGATTACGTTTTGCAATAGCTTACCCGTCATTGTCCAACCCTGACACATTCCGTCCCCTACTAATTGCACATTTTCACTGAGGTCGTCCATTAAAAGGCTAAATTTGTATATATTGTGTCGGTATTATGTATATATCATGTATTTATTCAGTATGTATTATGCATTATGTACAGGGGGGGGGGGTCAAAAGTTCGCGGGACACTATTCCATGTATTTCTATGGAAGCGAGGCCTGCGCACTTTTGAGCAGCCCTGTACGTATTATGCGTGAAGTGTTCAAATTTTTCTGCGTGATGTATATCGTTTCTTTCTGGTGTTTGATACCTTTTTTATTTTGTGCTGATTGATGTTATTTCAGAGCCACATTTACCCAATGCCCTACAGACATGTAAGGAATTTCGAATAAATAAAAAATAAATAAATAAATAAATAAATAAATAAATAAATAAATAAATAAAAGCCGGCAGATCCCACGCACTGTGGGGATCGATGTAATGCGAAGCAGCCAGGAAGGAGCAAATCATGCTTTACATAATTTGCATGTCGTGTTTTACATGTTAGGACCTGCCATTTATGTTCGCCATACAGTCACGTCGCGCAATACGAATTTTGGTGTATATCAAGCTAGCGAACTGGACGCAAGCACACCATGAGCGTGGCATGTAAATGGCGTTGTAGATAACATGCATGCCAAGATTTTCATGTTAACACCTGCCACTTATGTTGGTTATACAGTCATGCCACGCAATACCAAATTTGGTGTATATCAAGCTAACGAAACGGCCGCGAGCGCGCCATGAGCGTGGAATGCAAGTCATGTCGCACATGACAATCATGATTTCCATATTACCACTAGTCATTTATGTTCGTCATACAGTCATGTCACTCAATACCAAATTTGGTGTATCTCAAACTAACGAAACGCCCGCGAGCGCGCCATGAGTGTGGAATGCAAGTCATGTCGCACATGACATATCATGATTTCCATGTTACCACTTGTCATTTATGTTCGTAATACAGTCACGTCACTCAATCCTAAATTTAGGTGTATATCAAGCTAACGAAACGGCCGCGAGCGCGCCATGAGCGTGGCATGTAAATCATGCTTTTCATGACTAGTTAGTAATGATTTTCATGATATGACCAGTAATTTATGTTCGTCGTACAGTCATGTTATGCCATACCAAATTTGGTATAAATCCCATTAACGATACGGCCAGGAGAGCACAAAGTCGTAGGCGGCTAGCTAGCTAGCTAGCTAGCTAGCCGCTACGACTTTGTGCTCTCCTGGCCGTATCGTTAATGGGATTTATACCAAATTTGGTATGGCATAACATGACTGTACGACGAACATAAATTACTGGTCATATCATGAAAATCATTACTTACTAACTAGCTAGAAAATCATTACTAGCTAGCTAGCTAGCTAGCTAGCTAGATAGATAGATAGATAGATAGATAGATAGATAGATAGATAGATAGATAGATAGATAGATAGATAGATAGATAGATAGATAGATAGATAGATAGATAGATAGATAGATAGATAGATAGATAGATAGATAGATAGATAGATAGATACGCTCAAAGTCGCCGAAGTTCGCTAAGAAATGCTTCGCATTTAAAAACTTGCAGTTGTTCAGTGTACGAATACAACTGATGAGCGAAGCTCCTTAGAAATGGGACGCACGCGGCGTTCGGCGCGCATGGCGTTTCATTTTCCAGGCAACGGACCAAGCACTGGGTGGACGATATATAGGGTGAAGCGACGGTTTCGCGCGTTCGCCGGTTTGGGGAGAGAGGGGCGGAGTCGACGAAAGAGGGAGAGGGAGACTAATCTGCCTCCGTTTCGCATGCGTTCGTATTCTCGCGCTTTGCGCATCGTGCAGACGCCATCCGCGTTCCAGCGCTCATAAAGCTAATTTATCATCCCGCGTGAGCGGAGACGCCACAGCTGGCTCCGTACCAGGGAGCTTCAACGGCGACGGCGGGGTGCCGGCCTAGGGCTTCGCTCCTAATAAATAAACCGCACGGCATGTGACCCCGCCTTCGGAGGCCATTGCCGACAGCATGAGAGGAGGCGATCGGCTGCTGTGCTTCGGTCGTCTGGACGGTGCCTCTCCACACCTCTTAAGCTGTGTTCGACTACAAGCAGGTCACGTAATGCGAAGGACAGATAACCGATGGTCAGTTAGAGCAACGGAATAGATACTTCACCAAAGTTGCTATTTGGGCCTGTTAGTTTGCCGTTAGTGGGTATAACGTTGCGCATAAAGGACACGGACACAAGAAGAGACGGCGTCCCTCTGCTCCGAAATAAACGAGATACTTCGAAATAAATCAGATATTTCGGAGCAGAGGGACCTTTCGGTCCCCTCTGCTCCGAAATAAATTGTTGAAAGAATTGGACCCTGTGTTTACGTCGTCTCCTCTTGTGTTCGTGTCCTCTATGCGCAAAGTTATACCCAGGAATGGATACCAAGAGATGGGAAATGCAGCCGAGAACGGCAGGGAATTAGTGGGCTGACGAAATTAAGAAATTCGAAGGCATATAAAGGATTCAGATCGCTCAGGACAGGGAAGGCTGGAAATCATTAGGAGAATAAGAGGATGACGACGAGGACGACAAAGATGTCGTTGCCGATTAGCGAGTTTTAGCACGCCGACAAACGCCTATTTTCCTAAATTGTGCCGCAGTGTGTCTAGTCACGCTTCTGTTCACTGAAGATACATTCCTGAGGAAATCTTCGTTTCGAAAACACCTTTTAGTATTTATTTCCACGATCACTGCAGCCGCATCGGCAGAGCTTTCTGCACCCGGCATGGTTTTGCAGCGCCTCCGAGATCTGGCCACCTTATGACGTCACAATAACTTAACACATTTTGGCAAGCTGTGCGATGCCATCGCATGATAATGAGTTTTAGGGGCGAAGCTCCTTAGGACCTAGCCTTGTTTTCCGCTGTGGTCACGGGTAGGAACCGTTGCTATAGTCCAAACATATGTGAGGCACAAAAAAAAAGGTTTTACAGTAGACTTCAACGTAGACATAGACGAATTAAAAGGTAACAGATCGCTGTTTCCGGCGAAAATAACCCATCGAGAAGAGTGTTGATGAGTTGATCTCTACTAAAGTAGTTGATCTCTACTAAGTATACATACTTCTCAAGGAAACCTGTAACACAAAGGTATGCGTCGAGCACTCTACTTCCCAACAAATTACCCATATTAAAATGGTATCTTGCCACCGGTAAGATGGCGGGTTCTTGGATTCACTTTCCAGGCATATCCTCCACTCCAGCAGTTTTCTAAATCCTCCTTGAATTTCCTAAGACGACTGGAAGGCGAAATAAATTTACGTTTCAATATACACTTTATGTAATTTACATTATATGGGGCGACACTCGGGTAACGCACGGTTACTCACCGATACGATACCCAGAGCTTCGCCCACTCGTCATGATTCACTTCGTAGAGATGCGCGGATTTTAACACGAAAGTGTTTTATGCCGGGGTCCACCAAGATTTGAGTGACGTATTTCCGTCACGGAAATGACGTCGAAAAAATACGCATGATCAGAAGACAAAGAAAAAAGTTCCGCCAACGGGAGTCGAACCTACGACCTCTTGGTCCACGACAAGAGATGCCGGGCACGCTATCCACTGCGCCACGATCACATACTCTGTCGGCGTTAAAAAAAAGCCTTTTATATCTATACTCCGTTTCACAAGCTGTTGGCAGTGCAGCCAAAGGTAGAGCTCTCTCGTCCAATCAGGGCTGTGCGAGCACAGCAAATAGTCCCTCAACTATTTTAGCAATCCAGAACCATTTTGCACACTACAGACGCATAACGTGACAGTATGGTAAGGATTTATGTTTTAAAGCGTCCAAAGTGTTTTAATAATTCGTGAAATTAATAGAAAAAGCCCGCATGGACGCGGCTGAGCGGAGGTTTGTTGTGAGGTGGTGATGCGCCGCTTTTCGGCAACATGGCGTCGCCCGAGTTGGTCGTGTGTCTGCAACGCGTCCCACAAACTGTCGCCGGTGAGCCATCCATCGATTGTGCGTGATTTTCCCAAGCTGGCGAAGCAGATAGCTTTAAACGCTAGCGCTTCGCGTCGAGTTCGGGGAAAGTGCAAGCTTGGATTCACTCGCCAAGAGGACGGAAAAACCTATCCAGGTGAGCGAGCGAACGCTCTATCGGTGGAAAGCGCTGGCGGGGAACGCGGGCAGAGTCCTACCACCGAACAAGCGTTTTATTGGAAAGGCCGTGATCGGGTGCAGAAGCTGGACGATTTTGAACTGAGCGTCTTTCGATGGGTGGTGTACGTCGTTTCTAAGAGAGGTGAAATTCCAATTATCGCCAAGGTGGTGCAGCGTTTCGAAGAGGACGAGATGCTACCGACCGTGTCCACAACGACGATGCAGAGGATGCTGAAGCAGCGTGGCTTCAAGTACAAGGAACGCTCTCGGAACGCATTTCTCATAGCAGCGAGGCGCACTGTGCAAGTCGCCGCCGGTTTCTGCGGAGCTGCAACGCCAAATACAAGTTGTGATGAGGACGATGAGATGTGAGCCCTTCTAACGGCCTCATGGCAATCACTGCGTGGTGCGTACAGGACGGGATCATTCAGTACTGTTGCAGTGAGAGTAGCAAACATAAAAAAAAAAAAAACTTTTTGATGTAGGAAAATAAAGCATCGGATTGACTGATTCCATGATTCGCTCGTTAAATGACTCAATGATTCACATAAATTGATTGATTGAATGATTAAAGTAAATATTTTTTTATACCCGTGGCGTAAACAATTAAAAAGAAAAGATCTGACGTGACGAAAATTCATAGGAACAAGTCACGCTAAATATTAATAGACAAAGCCGGTTCTTTTGGAACGAAGTCGGCCCGTCCAAAAATAAACAGAACAGATCAAGATGGTGCCAAGCGCCACCTGCTACAAAATTAAAAAGTTAATTAGTACAGTACACATTTTTCCACGCAGGCGGGGCCACTTGTCAGATTCACGGAAGCGACATTCGCGTAGGAACACAATTATGTAGTGCGCTCTGTCGTGATTGGCTGAGGGCACACGTACCTTCCACTGTACTGCCAACAGCTTGTGAAACGGAGTATACCACTGTCTTCTCACAGGGCTGTTGCTAAAGTGAGGTAATGCGTTATGACCGTTAAATGCTCGATTAGCCTTCAAAGCGTCGTTTCTACGCGTTCGTCCCATTCGGCGCGTTTCGAATAGGAAAAGTGCAATATTTTCAACGCATTAACACACTGCCAGGTGGCGACCTTACCCCTAGCATCGGCCTCGCTCAGAGCATCCATCCATATCAAAAATAGCTCTGCAACGCGCGAGTGCGTCGCGTGGCCGTAGCTCTGCGTTCCCAACTTAAGCTCGCCCCGCGAAAAACCGCAGCCGGCCAACGGGGAAGACAGGACGCTCGCTGCGTTTCTCAACAGTCGGGCAGCGTTGTTCATTAACTGTAACGTGCTGCGAGTAGCGAGTAGGCGACCTTAGCCCAACTTCGGCGTCCAATCAGTGACGCTGTTCTGGCTGTCACACCGCGTTCTCTAATTCCGCTCTCACAGTACAGCTACCACAAGCATCTATGACCACAAGGGTATGTTTAATCATTGATCATGGACGTTGGTCGTCGGGATACAGAGGTACCACCAAGCGTCAACGTGCATGCATCCACGTTAAACGGTGCTATAACTGTCAAACACTAATAGACGTTGTGCAAGCTATCTTATATTAGTGTACAGTAAACATTCAGCTACTTCTGTAAGGACACGTTTCACTTTCGTGTTATACCGATTCCTATGACGGAGGGATCAACCACGTTTTTTCGTTCTTTTTTTTTTTTTTTCCTCACTCTTGTTGACGCCGGCGGTCACTTTTCGCGTGGGGTGAGGCACCTAAGGCTTTTGCCTTTATAAATGCCAGCCTGTAGGCAAAAGGTAAGAAAACAGAAGGCCGCCCATCCATAACACGATTAGCTGGTATTTTGTGAGCCACAGTAAAGCGTCGATAGTCGGATACAACTTACGAAATCCGGAAAGGCCTGGCCCATGCAGATCATAGAGTTTCCCACAATATTCACTAGAGGGAACTCTGGCGCTGCGATCGTTCAGCCACCATGGGAATGACGGGTAGTACACGGGTCTCGTCTTCGTACTTGCAGGCTTCGGACGCACTTGTGGCTTTGTTTATTGTTGTGTTTTGCTTTTGTTTCGGATGAAAGAATGGACCGTTGTGAACTTCGTAAGCCGATTTGAATTGGTGAGACTAAAAGGTTAAGATGTTGAACTTAGTCTCGCGACAAAGCGGCTCCAGGCCTCGCGGAGTCAAACAGAGCCGAAAGAAGATTAGACAAATCCGTGTACTACCCATCGTTGCCATGCTGGCTGAAGCGCGATGCATTGCAGATCCCATAGACACTAGCGCCAGAGTTCCCTGTAGTGTATTATTAGGAAACTATTATTAGGCGTGGCAGCGGATCGCCTCCGCGACTAAGCGAATAGTCCGGCTCATGCACTTGGCAGTGTTTCTCCGAAGGCGGGTTCACCGGACGTCCAGCTCACGACGTCATTCTGGGGTGCTCGTTCATCGGTGCGGGCTTGTACGCACGCGCCTTTGAGGAGAAAATGCCGCGGACTTCTAAAGTTGTATCCGGCTGTAGATAAGTTTAAAACAATGCATTGATAGGTCACACCGGCGTCCACATATTAGCGGCGTCACTTATAGTCGCCCGCGACTCGTTACAGCAACAACCATTTTCTGAAGTCTCCGCTTAAACCCTATAGCCACACGCCACGCGCTGACGCGTTGTAACGCGTACGTGCGGTTAGAGGCCTGACCACTCGTGCCCGTTGCAACGCGTCAGCGCGTGGCCTTTTGACGCGGCGCCGCGCCCTCTCCTTATAAGGAGATAGGGTACGTGGCTACGCGAAGCTGCACGCCTTCTCTTTCCATAGAGAGAGGGCGCGACGCCGCGTCAAAAAGCCACGCGCTGACGCGCTGCAACGGGCACGTGCGGTCAGGCCTTAAGGTCGAGTCCACACGCCACGCGCTGACGCGTTGTAACGCGTACGTGTGGTTAACGCCGAGTCCACTCGCCACGCGCTTACGCGTTGGAACGCGTACATGCGGTTAGGGCTTTAGTCTTAATCGACATTCTAGCTCAAACAAAGATTGAGAGCGTGAAGTGGACGTACGTACTGCACATAAAAAAAGAAGAGAGCGTGAGCTCAAAAATAGTATTATACACTGCTGTATTTCTTGTAATCGCTCTTGCACATCCTGTCGCGCCAGAACAAAAAACAAAAAAGTTAACAGCTGTTTCGTGGTTTCGGACAGTTTAATTCGCAGAATCGGAAGCAGCTGTTTTGTGCGCCCGAGTAGCGGGACGAGACTGTAAGCGGCAACTACAGCGAGGCACACGAATGTTCTACGATTTCAATCAGAAACCCAAACCCGATCCTGAGGCAGAAACATGGCTTGCGTCGCCGGCATTTCGGTAAGTGCCCGCTTGAATTAACGTCGGCCCGTCGCAGGAGTCTGGGATTCACTGCGGACATCTTGCCTGACTAAAGTTGCGGGCTTTCTTAACTGAATGTATCTAACGCTTTTCTCTTGGAGATATGAGGTTTTCTTGGCCCTGCTAGTGATCGTATGAGGATCGCGTCAATAATACAGTAAAAGCTCGCTGATTCGAACTCGAAGGGGACTATAAAATTGTTCGAATTAAGCGGGGAACGAACGGGCATCGCGCCACACCGCGGGGGGCAGAACCCAAAGAAGCCACCTCTGGACTCGTTATCGCGAATTAGGCGACACTAGATGTCTGTGGCAAGTGATTTCGTAAATTATAACTTCACGGAGCTCTAACGGCGAACAGCATTAATTCATCAGCCAGTGATACGCCGGAAAAAAAAGCAGCGACATTCATTCATGTGAGCAGTGAGCCTTAATGTCAAAATACATGACTTTATTTATGCTCCAAAACACGTTCCTTTACATGGAAGAGTTAACGAAATCAAAATTAAAACTAATCAGTAATTTGCATTTGCTTGCGCTTCTCACGAACGCGTGAGCATCGTTTGCAGCTTGCCCAAGAGCTCCAGCGCAGCGTCATAATTCTCATCTGAGGAGAAATGCTGCTGTTTTGTTGTTTTTGCATCTCTAGTAAATTTGGTTTGGTTTTATTTTGCAACACATTGTGATCACTCTGGGCCGACTTCTGCGAGGCGCGATGAAAGCCAGGGGGCTCCCAGGTCGAATTAACCGGTGTGAATACAGACGCGTTCGAATTATCGGGAGTTTTCCCCCATAGAAATACGCAGGGCTGTGCCGGGACCAGGGCGTAAGTTCGAATTAACTGTAAGGTCGAAGTGACCGAGTTCTAATTCACAAGTTTTTATTGTATCTGTTGAGTCGTGGATTCCGGATCAGTTTCGACCATCCCGAGTTCTTTAACCTGCCCCCATATCTAAGCGCATGGGTGGTGTTTGCACTTGGCTCCCTTCGAAATGCGGCTGCAGTGGCAGGGAATCGAACCCGCGCCATCACGTTCTCTCCACCGCACTCAAGCTTTACAATGTTTAATCTGCTCGGGAAGACAAATACCAATAAAAAGGTATACGCAGAATCTCTTTTTCGAGTTATAGGTGATGCGTGAGCTACTGTAGAAAACTCTGCGGTTGCGCCCGAGAGTTTCCAACTGCAATGTACCGCTGTTGTCGTGATCATAACTTTTGGAGACATCTGAGTGAAATCACCTCTTCTTCACTCACTTATTTCAGAAAATACATCGTTAAATAAGATTTGGCGGCGAAATTAGTTCGTTAATTCGGGTTCACGACTACACTGAGTCCTATGGGTACTTGCCGGGGAATGAAAATTGCTTCATTAGCTCGGGAACTTCATAAAATTGAGTTTTGATTTAACTGTACCTAAAAGTTAAAACACTACTAAGAAAATCGCTCCAAAACAAAATCTTGGGTGAAAATTGCATCATTACAGTAACATCAGAGAGACGCTTCAGCAAGCGAACAAAGCGCCAGTGGGGTTGTGAACTGTACAAGGAAACATTCTGTTTTTTGTTTTTTTTTTTTCTTAATAGTAGCTGTCATTTTTGTTGCTACCGGAAAGCACGTGCGCCCTGTGTTTTCCTGGTTGTTGGACTTTACATTTCCCGATATATCGACGCCGTCATCCGGGAAAACCTAACAATGATTCGTTGCACTTGTTTTTAATTTTGAACTCTACGCGGAGGTCTAGAGCACGTGGTGCTTGAATGTCGACTTGAAGGTCGTTGGATAAAATCACGGCCGTATGGAATGGCATGAATAACTTTATTGTGGTCCTGAGGATCAGTCCGGGACTGATGCTGGCCGCTCCCACGTCGGGACAGAGAGGCCAAGCCCTTCTAACGCCACACAGGCCCTCTTGACAGCCCTGAGTTGGTTCGCCAGCACGTCACTGTTCGGCATCCGCTGCCACCACTGTTCACTTTGAGAAGCATCACCGTCCAACGCCGAACAGAGCCAGAGCACGTGGTCTAAATCGAGCAAACCCCCACACTTACTACAGTAGACCGAAACCTCGCAGCCCGGATTAATTTTATTCATGACGACCGGGTAAGGTCGCGGCCGCATTTCAATGAAGGCAGAATGCTAGAAAACCGTGTGCTTAAAGGGACCCACAACCAATTTTTATAGTACCCGTTTTCTTGAGTGCAACTGAAAGCTTACCGGTCAGAGCTTGTAATCACGGAATGCTAACGCGGAAAACGCCGTAGAACATTTATCATCAGAATTTTTCGATGTGGGGCGATTATGCAGTCTTAAGGAGACATGCTGCAAACAGTGGATGTGATCGCGATAGCGATTATACGCCAGCGGTGATGAAAAGTGAAGCACTAAGTATAAACATGTAATGTTATGTTTGTCGAGCCTGCGGTCCCGCGACTACTGCTTTCTAGCGCGTTAAATTATTTTACAAGAGTTAGAGCGCTTTCCTGGGGCTTCTTATGCAAGCACTTTGGCCGTGCACAGGTCCTTTTTAGGACTTTTAGCCAAGCCAAGCTGAGCTAAGCCTTCGAAAACGAAACGACGCTTTTACACGTGAGTTCACGCATGGTAGTTCACGTGCGGCCGTAGTTGGACGGTTTCGTTATGTCGTCGCTTGACAACTTGAGCGAGTTAGAGGAACGAATTTTGGCTCGCATGCGAGCGCAAAACTTGGACCCCTGTCGAGTAGGCCGTGCGCATGCGCCACTGCCTCCGTTTCACTAGAGGCCACGAAAGCAGCGCCGCTTTTCATGCTCTGCTACTTTTACCTTGTAAGCCGCATAGAACCAAACGGGGATGGACAATAACATACATATTCAAATTTTAAGCCCTTATTCTGCTCTGCGTAAAATCATGAGACTACGTACAGCAAAGTGATTAAGACTTCATACTTGTGGTTCATGGATCTTCCACTAGGCGCGCGACATGCCGGCTGTTGTTACTTTTGAATGCGATTTAAAAATATAAATCCTGCACAGATCGCGAGAAGTATGCTGTCATCTGTCACCATAATTCACGGTCTTTTCATTTCCACCGGGATCTAATCACCCGTTCGGGCCAGTTGTGGGTCCCTTTAACATTATTCGAAAAAAGTTAGTAAACGCGTACATTTACTTGTTTCGAAGGCATTTTACTATTTTCACGGCATGCCTTTATTAGCCAGCAGCTATTAATGCTGGTAACTTTTGCCGTTACTAACCAAGGAAGCTTTCTTAAGGCTCATTCACACCGAAAGCGGGGCGGCCAAAGCGGCCAAGCGGCAAGGCGGAAAGCGGGAAAAACCTCCTCTCCAGGCGGCGAAAGCGGGCGGAAAACGAGGCGGCATGTCCGATTGCTCCCGGACCAATTTTTTGCCGCCCGCCCAAAGTCGCCGCTTTGCCGCAGCCAGTCAGAACGCGCTGCGGCGGTGGCGTGGCGGTGGAGCTGGTGTAGCTTTGGGAGAAGCAGTGCCACGTGATAGCGACACGCGCGCGATGCTCCCGCCTCCTCGGCCGCGCGGGCAGCCAAATGCGGTGTGCGGTCTGAACAGGTGCGCGCACTAGCCGCCTCGCCGCTTCGAAAAGCCCGCTTTCCCGCTTTGCCGCTCCGCCTTCGGTGTGAACCAGCCTTTAGTGTTTTTAACTATTTAACAATTGAGCCCTCGACGTTGCCAGATCTTTCGTATATTTTGCCGTAATCGTGACCATATTTAGCAAAATTCAGACAAACTTTAATTTTATTGATCACCTTGGAATAAAAGTTTCGTGCTACGTGATGGCACACATATGAGCATATAGAAGGGCACACAGTGATGTTTAGAAAACATCAACTATTCTTCTAAATTCTATGGCTGTAAACCAGTACATGGTGTGCTATCCCAAAGTAGGAGCATAAATAGACTTCAAGCAGCTGCTATAGATATCGGCTACGTAGAAATACTGAAATTCTGTGCGCGCGATTGCATGTGTGTTTTCGTTTATGACCCGTTCATGCCTCTATGCATATGTCTGTGATGCGTACTTACCATGGCAATCACATGAAGCAATTTGCGGCCATGAATTAATGTACGAGGACAATGCCACTTCCTTTCTCTATCCTATATATACTTTTCTAACAGAATCATATCTTGATATGGCAATACACATGCTAATATGCATTAATTGCCTAAAGCTTTAATTGCCTAATTTGTAGTCCACCAGAGTTAATACGGCACGGCTACTAAGTTGCTAGCGTGGTTACTAACAATTTAGTCATGGACTAACCATTTGAGTCAGCACTGTTTCCTTACTTACTAGGTAGCAAACTTCACTAACCTGCATTTTACTACCGTCACTTACTAAGAGGTTAGTGCTTTTTGTGACAAATAAACGGTTTTTATTTAGTTAATGAATATGCCGACCTTTTTTTAGAGTCCATAAATTTAGGGGAATGTTGAAGAGCCCCGGTCGAAATTTCCGGTGCTGTCCACTACGGCGTCTCTCATAGTCATGTTGTGGTTTTGGGACGTAAAATCCCATAAATTATTGCGTTTTTAATTTTAACGCGATAGCGTTAAAGAGCTCGTTTCGCAGAAATTCCGGCGTCGGCGTCGTTGGTTGTGAGCGAAAAATCATCTTGTCCGTGACCGAAAAATCATCATCTTGTCCGTGACCGAAAAATCGGGAAACATGCAAATAAAATAAACAATAAAAATTTTCGGGTCCGAGTGAGGATCGAACCCGGGTTGTCTGCGTGGCAAGCAGGTGTTCTACCACACAGCCATGCCTCTGCTTGGATATACTGTGAAAATAACTTCCTCTGCTTGGAAATGCAGTGAAAATAACTTCCATGCTTCGCAAACGCAAGCGTCCTTTATATAGGCGTCGCAATATAACATGTAATATCCCAGGAATATTGCGTGGTACAAGCGTACATTGCCATCGGGCGTCAGAATATGTGACTATCATAACGATTCCATAGTTTAAAGCAGGGTGTCGGAACGAAATGTTTTTCGTTACGGTTTTAGTTTCGTTCCACCGCAAAAAGTTCCGTTCCGTTTCTGTTCCGAAACGAAAAAAAAAGTTCCATAACGGTTCGTAACGTTATTTATTTGTATGCGAAATTTTAAAGTTCGAGTAACGATAAAAATACACTAAAAGCTCGTTAATTCGAACTCGGTTAATTCGAACTTACAGGTAATTCGAACTGACACAGCCCTATGTATTTCTATGGGGGAAAACTCCCGATAATTCGAACGCGTCGGTATCTACTACGGTTAATTCGAACTGGGAGCCCCCCGGCTTTCGTCCCTCCTCGCAGAAATCGGCCCAGAATGATCACCCAAACTACTCATTACTTTCATCTGTGTAAAACAAGTGTAGTGATTAATTTTCATGTATGCTTTTATGTTTGTTAATGTCATCTGTCTGTTGCTACTGCTGTATGGGTGGCTCGGCTCAGTCAGGCAATGTTTGCCTTTAGCCGTTTCTCCTTGGACAATTTCAATATTGTTCTAAATAAACTAAGAAAGAGAGACTTTAAATTTTGATTGTGTTAACTCCGCCATGTTAATGAACGTGTTTTGGAGCACAAATAGCTTCGTATATTCTGGCATTAAGGCTCACTGCTCACGTGAATGCGAGTTGCTGCTTGTTTCTGGCGTATCACTGACTGATCAATAAATTCTGTTCGCTGTTAGAGCATGAACTTAATTTACGAAATTGCCTGCCACAAACGTGTAGTATCGCCTAATTTGCAAGAACGAGTCCGGGTGGCTTCTCTGGGTTCTCTCCACACAGTGTGGCGCGATGTCTGTTGATTCTAGCGCCTGCCCGCTAATTCAAACTCCGCTTAATTCGAACAATTTTATAGTCCCATTAGAGTTCAAATTAACGAGCTTTTACTCTGTTGGATTTGTCGCATAATTACTCACGCTTCTCTTGAGAAAGAGGGACAGGGGTAGAACACGTTCTTGCCACGTTCTTAAGAAGAGCACAACTAACTGTACTACAAATTCCTACAAATCATCGCAAACCAGTGGCCTTCTAAGTTATAGCAGACTTTTTGAAAAGTGAATTACGAGTACTTTGAGCACGCTCAATACTTTGCGTCAAGGGAGTGAGTATGATCTCAGAAGCAGCCCGTCATCGATTGTACCTCTCATATGCGAGACCACTGTTCATATAAAACAAACTTGCGCGCCGAGAATGCCCTCTCCACGCGGTAATGTGTCGCGGGCACACGAAAGTCCACTTGAGTTAATATAAACATCTCTGGTTGCCACTGTTCTCGTTTTTCACACAATTTCAACTCATCTTTACTTTGAAATTCTTGCCTGGGGTATGCGCTAGTTCTGTACTCCGAGATGAGCATTATTGCTCACGTTGCATGACCTCAGTTGTTCCGGACTGTCACGCTTCGGAGTGAAACGAAAAACGATAAAAAAATTTCGGTTTCACTCCGGAGCGAAATAATAGATAACGTTTCGGTTACGTTTTCGTTCCGGTAAAAAATATCGTTTTTTTTCATTTTTCGTTTTCGGTTTTCGTTCCGTTCCGATACACTGGTTTAAAGCCAGCCACCCATTACAAACGGCACACACCTTACTTCGCGTATTCCCTTAACACCACGTAGTGGGTGCATAGCAAGTTCGAAAACATTTCCCACATTTGCCGCGCATAATTTCTCCTGGTTTAAAGCATACTACCCATTATATAGTATGCACTAAGTGATTGAAGTACGCACTAGGGACGGGATATCGCTATCGCGTTCAACTCTTAAAGGCGAAGCTTAAGGGTCCCCCAATTTTTGTTCTGCCTTTTGCAAATTGCGTTTCATCTTCGGCAATACTGTTCTTGCATTCAAAATTACCAGCGTGAAATTTGCCGTATTTGCAGCGCTTATAGCACCTTACTTTTAAACTGCTTGTTCACAACTTTACCGATTCGTCTCCTGCGGTCAAACGTATCACCGTGTCTCGCCAACCCGCATTCAGACTTTATTTTACTCATAACGGTTAAGGCATGCTCAACAAAAGGGGTAATTGAGAAACCCTCTAAGCTATGGCAAATCGTTAAGAAAGGGAAGTTATTGGACTGTGTCAAACCAAGAAACCGTATGGCAAGACAGCTCTGCGGAATCCCGCTATTAAAAAAAAAAACAAAAAAAAACACGTGGTTTGAGACTTGCGGAATGCGCAAGTGCCCAGGAAAGTTATGAGCGAAAAAGCAAGCAAACCGGAATAAGCTATAAACGATTTTCCGCCGTTGCTTAGCTCAATCAAAATCAGATGGCGCCACCGGCACGCGGCCTTTCAGTCCCTGGAACGCGGCCTTTTGCAGCGCTGCTCAATACGTCTCCATCCGCGCCGCTTCGTCTGCTCGAGGTCCCCATGGCGTCCGCGTGCTCGCGTTGGCAATGTAAAAGCGAGCAGACGGTATGGTGGCTAGAGCCACCATACAGAAAATAGCGCCAGAAGAAGAGTCAACATGGCGGCACACGTGGATGCGGGTTCCTTCCGCCTCAAAATTTATCACGTCGTCGTCGTGCGCTGTGTGGCCGTGAGTTGCAAACCTACGCTTCTATTTGCTTTAGATTTGCGTCTTGAAGCTTCGAGAGCAATCTATTCTTCGGTATTTTGCAGTGTTTCCTGGATCAAGTATCAAATCCTCGCAGACAAGGCTTAGCGGGCGCGGCTAAATAAACACAGCTGGTTTCAACAGTAAAAACAAAACATACCTGATGATTTGTCCACAGCGTGAGACGACACAAAGCGATAGCCGATTTTCACCATTCATTCATTCATTCATTGCTGTCCGGGCAGTGCGAAAGTAGCAGGCGTGAGTTCGGATCAAAGCAGGCGGTCGCGTGTGCACGGGTGCTGCCATGTTGGCTTGTAATCACAGCTACTGGCGCTTGCTAATACAACAATTAAAGGCATACGCCACAAATGCGAAGTAGAATAAACATATTTATTTCTGTGGCATGGTACGTGTCGTACAAACGGATATGTCTCAATCTTGTCCCCTTTTAGGCGATTAAATATCGAACGATGTTTTGCTTCGTATAAGCATGCGATTTGCTTACACCTTGCAGCCAGCTAGCGTGGTACGGCCACGGGCACTTCGCTGGCCATAGGCCAGTTACGTTCACGTGATCAAACATGGCTAAGGCCGTGCGCTGCTGCGGAAAACCGTCAATAAGCGCTGCAACTTCGAATTTGACGCTGTTATTCTCAAAGCAGACAGTGTCACCGAATATGAGACGCAACTATAACTACTATTTGGTTGCCAGCAAAGAAAGTTGAGATAGAAAAAAACAGGCAGATCCCACGCACTGTGGGAATGGATGTAATGCGAAGCAGCCACCAAGAAGCAAATCATGCTGTACCTAATATGCATGCATGCCATTATTTACATGTTAGTATATCAAGCTAGCGAACTGGACGCAAGCGCACCATGAGCGTGGCATGTAAATGGCATTGTAGATGACATACATGCCAAGATATTCACGTTACCATCTGCCCCTTAAGTTCGCTTAATTTTTTACCTCGAATTGCAGCGAGACGCGAGACCAATCTGACTCCATTTCGCATGCGTTCGTGTCCTCGCGCGTTGCGCATCGTGCAGACGCCATCCACGTTCCAGCGTCAATGACACACTTTGTCAATTCCAAAGTGTGTTCCTCGAACGCCTATGCCCACTGAGACGGGGTCAGTCAGAATGGAACGTGATGCGCGCGTCTCCCTCCTTGCATGATTAGAGACGCTAGGCACAGCGACGCTACTCAAGCAAAGCGCGAGCGCTGTAGAGTCCAACGCGAACGGCGTCCGTTTGCGCGCCCCGGCGCCCACCTGGCACCGTGCCAGGGCAGGGCTGGAGGGACGGACGGACGGATTGATGGGCGACCAGACGGACGGACGTGAGCATGACACATTAAAGGCTTTCGCCTTAAAACTTTGGTGTATATCGAGCTAGCGAAACGGCCACGAGAGTTTCATGAGCGTGGCATGCAAGTCATGTTGCACACGACATGTCATGATTTCCATATTACCTTTTGTCATTTATGCCCGTCATACAATCACGTCGCTGAATACCAAATTTTGTGTATATCAAGCTAGTGAAACGGCCACGAAAGTGTCATGAGCGTGGCATGCAAGTCATGTTGCACATGACATGTCATGATTTCCATATTACCACGTGCCATTTATGCTCGTCATACAACCACGTCGCTGAATACAAAATTTGGTGTATATCAAGCTAGCGAAACGGCCACGGGAGTACAATGAGCCTGGCATGCAAGCCATGCCGCACATGACATGCCATGATTTCCATATTACCATTTGTCATTTATGCTCGTCATACAATCACGTCGCTCAATACCAAATTTGGTGTTTATCAAGCTAGCGAAGCGGCCACGGGAGTACCATGAGCGTAGCATGCAAGTCATGTTGCACATGACATGTCATGATTTCCATATTACCACTTGTCATTTATGCTCGTCATACAGTCACGTCACGTCATACCAAATTTGGTGTATATCAAGCCAGCGAAACGGCCGTCAGCGTGCCATGAGCGTGGCATGTAAATCATGTTTTACATGACATGCAGTTCATGATTTTCATAATACCACCTGTTATTTATATTGGTCATGCAGAAATGTCTCATCGTACCAATTTTTGGATATATCAAGTTAAGAAAACGGCCTCAGGAGCACTATGGCCATGACGCGTAAATCATGCTTTTCATGACAAGTTAGTCATGATTTTCATGATATGACCAGCCATTCATGTTTGTCATACAATCATGTTATGCCGTACCAATTTTGGTATAAATCCCATGAACGATACGGCCGGGAGAGCGCAAAGTCGTAGGCGGCTAGATAGATAGATAGATAGATAGATACGCTCAAAGTCGCCGAAGTTCGCTAAGAAATGCTTCGCATTTAATAGCGAATTGAGGACTGTTCCATTC
The DNA here is from genome assembly GCA_030522465.1 of Rhipicephalus appendiculatus. Taxonomy (NCBI): domain Eukaryota; kingdom Metazoa; phylum Arthropoda; class Arachnida; order Ixodida; family Ixodidae; genus Rhipicephalus; species Rhipicephalus appendiculatus. Next base: position 378 of record JALIZH010025875.1, on the reverse strand, counting down.
CTACCGTAAAAATCCCGAGCAAGCCCCCCGCCCCTCCCCCCGCCAGCGGCCATGTGGACGGGCGCGCTTTCCCAGTACGGTTTCGAAATTGCAGATGGCGGCAGCAATGTTTCCCTCAGAAGAAAACTGAGTGCATTTAGACTTCCTGAGAAGTGTCGATATCATTCTTGACACGGCGCATTACAACGACGGCTCACAAACACAAGCAACACAATGGCAACGCGATCAGACCGCAGGAAGCGCGGCATAGAAGAAACTCCGATGATGAGCAAATGCAGCAACTGTAAGCGCAAGAAATAGATCTCGGAGGCCTTACCCTTGCTGACTACGTCGTCATTGTCACCAACTTGAAATACAGATCTCTAAGGCCATGCTTTT